>JABUIW010000074.1:748735-795021 GCA_013363375.1 Menidia beryllina
TGTGTGTGTGTGTGTGTGTGTGTGTGTGTGTGTGTGTGTGTGTGTGTCAGTACATGATACACACACAGCTCTCATGCATATACACTATGTTGCTATGTTGGAGGCATCTGACTTGGTCTTTAAGTACATGCACACAGTGCCACTTGCACACAATTAACAAAACTGTGTGAGCTTAAGGCGATTATTAGCAATACATATTTTAAACAGTCTCAGTACACACACACACAGTTGTGTGGGTTTGTTAAAAGCTTCTGTTTGCATGTTTCCAGACATTTTAAGAAGCACAGAATAAATAGGTTAATTATATGGAGATTCTTTGTCTGAGCCTGCAAATACTTCGTAGTGGGAAAAACAAATTATCAAAAAACAGGCACTGCTTGTTATTCCCACAGCCTTCTGTGTCTGAACCGAGTACCCTCTCTGGATAGTATTATTACAACATGAATTATTCTTTGCAAAACAATTTTGTGGACTTGAAATGCAAACAACTGTGCGGTCGGTAGGTATAAGTTATGTTTCTATTGCAATGGCCTTCACTCTTTTTTCCCCCCATTCATTGTATTAATTCATTCATCCATTGTATTTTATTACTTTTTGGAGAAAAAAAACAGGGATTTAGCATTATTATTACACAATAGTTGGTGAATGATTGACTGGTGATCACCTAACTTGAGTAGAAAACATTTTCACACTCTGATTCACCTTCAATACATTCAATGAAACACTTCAATCACTTTACCATCTTTATGCCTTGTATTTCTTTCTTACATCTCATTCAATCCTTACTTTATTCAAACCTCCTGCTTTGCAGTCTCTAGGATTTATATAAGCAGAAATGCCTCAAAAAGATACCACCTCTTTGAATGGGAAACTGGTTCCTTTATGTCTCACTATCACCATGTTATCAACCAAGGTGCTGAAGTCCCTTGCACGTATTGAGGGTCGTCCTGGTGCTTCTCTGCCACCGATGGACTTTAAAGCCCTAGAGGAAGGGCTCCGAGCTTCACATGGTGATGAAATTACCCCCGAGGATGTGATGTCAGCAGCCATGTACCCCAAGGTGTTCCAGGAGTTCAAGGAGTTCACTGGTGAGCTGGTGAACCTTTTAACATACACTTGTAAATATTGGGGGAAAAAAGGGGAAATATGTTGGTTTATGTGAAATTTTGAATTATTCACATCTTGCATTGAGTATATTTGTGGGGGGGGGGGGTTGTTCTTCTAACCAACAATCCCTATCCGATAATCTTAAATCTCAATGGCATTGAGTCTGGAAGTTCAGGGGCAGTAAAAGGAGAATTCGGTCCATCTTGAAAACTTCAATTTTAAAGGGGAGCAGTGCTTTCCAGCAAAGAGTGATTTGCTAGATTTGACTCGTTTGAAGCAGCTGCCATAACATACGACTGCCTGGATTACCTTGAGCTGCTGCTTTAAAGAAGCTGGATGTTGATAGCTGTAAAGCAGTAGTGCCCTTTGCTGAGGAGGTTTAATTAGCCTACAGTTGTTTATTCTCACTGCTTGACACAAGTCTTAACAAGTAATCATCATTTACTTGTCTGGTTTGGATTTTTGGCCCCTTTTTTTATATTACCGTAGATGTTATTCACAACCTCATTTTCCAGGATTTCTGACTCTTGTTAGTAATTTCCCATATTGCAGTCTAAATGTTTATGCAACAGTGCACATTGACATATTGTTTGATTTCTCTCTATCTCCAGCTAACTTTGGCCCTGTGGATTGTCTCAACACCAGGCTCTTCCTGGATGGACCAAAGATTGCCGAGGAGTTTGAGGTACACAACTTTATTTATAGTTGTTTACTTAAAGTCTGTTTATTCTTTTGCATTTAAAAACGCAGTTTTTCAAAAGTCTTGTCAAAAGGCCTATAAAACCCTACATTTTTTTATATTATGGTTGCAAGTGGTCAGTTTCATGCTTTGTTTTTGCACCATTTAGGGCAAGGCTCTCCAGACTTTCTGAGAAAGTTTCAAATACAATTTTCACCTCATTCTGTACGCCTGACCATTTTCTTAGAAATATATAGTTGTTTACTTGTTACGTTGCCAAATACTGACCATGAATAGTAAAACCCCTAACTCAAGGACAAAGGTAGTTTGCAGATTAAAAATCTAAAGTTTATAAAACTCTAAAACTGCATTTGCAGTGCATTTTAAAATCATGTGTAAAACAAAATTCATGCAAAGCTAAATGCACCAAACCAAAAATTATTTTTTGGACCGTGTCACATGTACAACAGGAAGAACAATATTTAATATCAACTAGTCTACAGAAGTCATAAATACCTTTAGATGGTGCATTGACTGGAGGATTCTTTAGGCCAAGAGCGATCAAGTTTGAATATCCAGTTCTTATCCAGCAAGTGCAATTTAACTGGGGGCATTTCAGAATAATGAGGAGGATGGTTTTATGACCAGAACTCAGACTTAAGTGTTCAAATCTAGACTCAGAAGTGAATTCCAAGGAGATTCTTCTGACAGCTACCTGTAACCTTTGTGACAGCTCAAAAAGAAATGTTATTTTCCAGATGAAGGTGAAGTATAACATACTGTACAATGCCACAGAGAATTCATAGTTTGATTTTATTTGTGGTGTACAGAGACGACTAAACTGACGACAGAACATTTTAAAACACCAGAAAAGGGAAAGGCAAATGGAAATAAGCAATGAGATACTTGGTTTCAAACCAACCTTGTTTTCAGGACAGCATCTTCTACCCTCAGATCTTACTAATTCATATTTAATTGTAAACATTACGCAAGTAAATTAAATTTAAATGTTACATTATTTATATAAGTCGATCTCCAGTTTACTTCGTAAAGTCAGTGAATGTTTTAAACGGCAATACATTTCAGCATTTAGGATATATAATACATAAGGCATCAGGGTCTCCAGCTCTCATGGTTCCTATATATTTGATATCTTGTATATTATTGACATGTACATCAAAGCTGCACAGAGGCCTGTTTTTTTAATTCAAGAGAAAGTTTTTCACATGAGACTTGATGGTTTCATGCAGGTGAAATGTACTGACACGCAGTGTGGGTGGGTGCCATGTTGTCTTGGTAATTATTAGGTACCCTTAACAGGAACATTATTTTGATGATTGAGCATGGCAGCTTTTGCTGTGTTGGCTCTTTTGTAGAACTTCAGGAGGTCGTGTTAAAGCACAGAAAAGTCCAGAGGAAAGGAGATAAATCAGATTTAAGCACCAAATCTTTTTGAGGGCTCCACTCCATGATTGAAAATCCCGCTGTTGCGGATGTTTTGGGAATTGGGTATAAAAGCTTTCAGTAATCATATAGTATTGTTTAGCAGTTCATTTCAATCTGGTTACAAATCCTCTGAGAGACCTATCAAGCAATAATTAACAGCAAGCCTGAAAGATGCATCTGGTCATGCATGAGGTGGGAGGACACAACTTCATTGTTTATCTCAATTTTATCTGAAAATGATCATTCCAGATTTTTTTTTTTACAGATTCTGACAAACCTGGCTCAGTGTAAATTAAGCTAAACCAGTTTAGGGACATAATGAATACACAAGCTACACACAAGCAATGTATTCTTACAGTACAAAGAGGCAATTGTTCTGTCCGTTGCTTGCATTCACCCAAAACAAACGGATTAAGGAAGAAATTTGACCTGCATGTATTTGGTCCCTGTAGATGACTCATTTGGTTATTTATCATCATTGAAAGACAGTTTTTAACATACAAGAAGTCATTTATGCACAGTTTACTTCTACTAATGTGCAGACACCAACACATAATCACATTATTCCATCACAGGTGATGCAAGTCACAAATGGAGTCTTATCAGATGCTAAGCGTAATGGGAAGGTTGTTTAAGTCCATAATATTATGGCTGAGTGGATAAGCAGATGAATGGGATAGACTGGTACTCCGTGCTTGAGGGTCCTGCTTTGATATATGCATGCAGTATGTGAGGGCCATCTAGATGAGAGCCTCACAGATGCATTGCTGAGATATGGAATATGCATAATGTAAAATAGATGCTATCACAAGTGTAATAATAGATAGCAACACACATGATATGTTCGTAAGTAAAACAATAGGAAGGAGACCTTATTGATCAATTAATGCAGTTTATATGAAAGCTTTTACAGATGAGCTGATAGTACTGACTTTATATATGAATTGTTTTTATTCAAACAATGTTAGCAAAAATCAATGTGATAAAATTATTTTGGTTGGACTCCAATTTTTTTGGTGTCAGTATTGCCATCTGATTCTGTGTCCATCATCAACCAGGATTCAGTCAAGTAAAAGTTGGAAATGGTCATTTCTTTTAGTTTTCCTCTAAAATCTATCTTTTATTAAAGATGGATACTTATGATTATGCTGCAGTGGCACTACTTCATATGTTATGTCACAAGAAATCAGAAGAGAGTTGAGAGTAGCCTTTCGGCAGTTTTAGCCTCAAGTCCTCTCTCTTCCACTTCCCAGCTGTCTGCACCCAGCTTCAGAGCTTCAACGTTGAGGGGAGACATACTCTGTGTGACGATCTTAATAGGTTGTTGTACAGAGCGTGCGATTTTTTTTTAAATAAGTTCTTTAATGTTTTTGAAGCAACTTTGCATAACTTCAATCTTTCCATTTTTTAATATAATTTAGACTCTGCAATGGGGCTTGAGTGATCGCAGAGAAACAAAGATTTTGATTTAAGGGTTGTTTTTCTGTTCAGGGATGGAACAGAACCTTTGTCACTTTAATCAGGCTTGGCACTGAAACATTCAGTGCACGGTTAGAAATTAAGATATACTCGTCATGAAAAGTCTGAGGCATTACATATATCCTTAGTGGGAACTACTTGGTGGGAGTATCATGTCAAAACCACAAAACCTTTTGTTTTTTTGTACCAAGCAAAGCGGCACAACCTGGACAGAAATGTGCAAAAGAGGAATGGGGGGATAAAGACTAAGTGCAAGAGCAGTAAAAGCATGGAGAGAAGGTGTTTAATACCAGATGAACAGTACAGGAAATACAGTAAAAGCAAGAAGAGAAAGAGTCAGACTAAAATGGAGATCAATGAATAGCTGCGGCAGGGTGTATTTTTGTCTCTGCACTGAGACTTAGTTTGGAATATCAATTGAGACCCAGCAGCCTGCGATAGCAGTGTGGGGAACAGTGAAGCTCAGAGTGGAGGGGTCGATGAAAATAGGTGAATAAAAACAGGCTAGAGATGGGGAGTTGGGAGTTAGATAAAAGAGAAACTGAAATAAGCGGATGAGAGGAACAGATAATGGCCGTTCAGAGCTGGCTCAGAAAGGGATGCAAAATAACACTAAGAGGTGGAAAATGGTGACACAGAGGAGGACTTGCACAGAAATTTTAAGTCAGAGAGAATTGGGGAAAAATGGGAAGAGGTGGGGGGGGGTTCCCAACCTGTGATGGATATGAGAAGCGTGACATAAATGAAAAAGTACAGTAGCCATGTTGACCTGCAAGACGGAAGTAGCCGTGAGCAGACCTGAAAGGAAAGGGTCCGCCTGGTTTTACAAAAGACATTAAGTAATGTTTTTAATCTAAGAAGGCCCGAACTACATGTAGCTATTAAAAGTTTGCAGCTATAATAAAGACAGGGAAACTGTAAACTTATAAGACCCCTCCTCACCTGTTTATCTGTAATTGTCATCCTGTCTGCACCACTTATCCATTATTTGATGACAGATTGTGTCTGGCTAAAGCCTGTCTACAGTCAACACGCACAAGCTATAGATGCATTCATGTGTTGGAGAGGTGACTGAAAAAAATGAGATTGGAACAAATGTGGTAGTTCTTATCTTTAATGCTGAATTCCATCCATCCATCCATCCATTATCAATACCGCTTATTCCCTGTTGGGGTCGCGGGGGGAACTGGAGCCTATCCCAGTGGTCAACGGGCGAGAGGCAGGGTACACCCTGGACAGTCCGCCAGTCCATCGCAGTAATGCTGAATTGAAGTCTAATAAAAATTAGATGCAATCGATGCAGCTCGCTTCTTCCTAAATTATTGGCTGAAAATAGAATGGTTGAGTGTGTAAATTAAACCTCAAATTATTCAAGTTTGTAGTTGTAATTCCACTTTGTGACACTGTGAAATAAATTAGCCAAAGAAATCAAACCTTGCTGCAGGCACTAAAAATAAAGTAGAACCCCACAAAATACTCATGAGGAGGTTGTTCCACCCAAGCAGTTCCACTGCCAGATTGAAGCAAAATGCCTTGTATGCAGATGTTTGCTTTATATCTGTGAGTACTTATATTTAATAAATATGCTTATGTCCTAAAAATTCATTGTTTCTTTTTGTCTACATGTGTATTTTCCTGGCAGATTTACTTCACCGGGTTTTAAAGCCAATTTTGTAGATGCAAGCTCGGAAACCATTTGGGACTTTAACGCCTAAAACTTTATAAATCCTTCATTAAGCTTTTATTTGCACTTATCTGAACAAAGTCACATTTAAATGTTTTGTTGAATGAGATGTTAGTAACTAGCCTTAAGTCAAAGGTTGAAGCTCCTTTTTTGTAGTTTGCCAAAGCTGAAGTCCATCAAAATTGGTGTGTGTGTTGCAGGATTTTATTAAAGATGAGATTTGATTTAGTGACATAAATTTAAAAGGGAGAAAACAGCAACTACACTTGTGGTGCTTCTACATTTATAGTTGTTACGGCTGTAAAACATATCTGACGTGCATATGAAAATAGCATATGAGGAAATGTGCGCATCTTGCTCCACTGACTTTACTTTCTGCTTCTCTCTGCCTTTACTGAACTGAGCCGAACTGAATGCTGGATATTAATTCCAGATCTTGAACATGATCGCACTTCTCTTTCTTCTTTCTTTACATCACCTCCCCCATAACATCTGCACCCCCACAATATCTATGCTGTATCCTCCATCAGGTGGAGCTGGAGAGAGGGAAGACCCTCCACATCAAGGCCCTGGCACTGGGCGACCTGAACAAAGCTGGCCAGAGAGAAGTCTTTTTTGAGATGAATGGGCAGCTGAGATCTGTACTGGTCAAAGACACCGTTGCCATGAAGGTACACAGAATACATGGAGGAAAGGGTATAATGTAGAGTGGGGATAGTTGATGGGGTGTGTGGAGGTAAATGGGATCATAGTATAACAGTTATCCCTAAATAGGAAGGTATTAATAAAAGGGTACAATATGAGAAAGGATAAAAAAGGAGAGGAAGTCATTGGAATAAACATCCAAGTTGCAATCTAAGAGATATTCTGCGGACGATTGCACACATAACTTCACACTTTTTTCTTTCCCTATATCCAGGAAATGAAGTTTCATCCAAAGGCTCAGAAGTCCATCAAGGGTCAAGTGGGTGCACCCATGCCTGGAAAAGTCTTGGAGGTTAAAGTTGAAGCAGGATCCAAGGTTAGTTTACTAGTTAAATCTTTTTTTTTTTTTTTTTTTAAAGATTTTTGATCCAATATTTTGCAATCAAGCAGTTTCTCAAACCAGTCAGAGCAAGTCTTTTTCTAACTTCTAAATTGGAGTTTCTGAGATTGACTCTGGTGATGTGCTTCTTGTTGCATCATTACAAGGGGGTTATTTTTATGCCAAAGTATCATGAAACATTATCTTACTGCAAAATCAAGAAACGATAATTATTGTAGCTTTTTAAAATGTCTCAATAAACAGAAACAACATATTCTTTCAATTACAAAGACTGAAACTACACCAGAGGGGCACGTTCTGTCACATAAGATACACCAGGAATTGGAATTGTGGCACAGCTCTCATCTGCACCAAGACATCATGTTTTTCATCCATTTGTGGATTAAATGATTTGTGACAGAGAAAATGTACTCAAGATGTACTTATTCAATACAAATCTTGAAAAAATAAAGTGGTAATCTACTTTTTTACGTATGTGTGAACTTTTGAGTAACAATGTGGTGGAATCGCATTTCCCTTTGTATGCGTTTTAACTCTATGTACCATCCTCATTGACAGGTGGAGAAAGGTCAACCGCTGTGTGTCCTTTCGGCCATGAAGATGGAGACTGTAGTCAACTCCCCTGTGGCTGGCACCGTTAAGGCTGTACATGTCACAGCTGACACCTCTTTGGAGGGAGACGACCTGATACTGGAAATTGAGGAATAGTTGGAGAGGGAGAGAGCAGCAGGAGGCAATCCAATTCTGAAAATGTTGAGTGCTGGAGGAACTGGCATTGAAATGATGGTGAAAGCACATGTTTCTCCATTGCCCCCAGTTTGTCCATGTTTTCTTTAGCTCCACCACAGACACATGATGAAGCTCTATGCATATCTGACACCTGATGGATGTAAAGACCAGATGGGTCTGAAGTAATATAGAAGTGTCTAATAGTTACATTTCATTTTCTTTTTTGCGGTTATTAGCTCTAGAATGGTACCTTTATTATTTTCCATCTAATAGTGGAATTTTAATGTTGTAGGAGTTTACATATTTAAATCAAGAATCATTCCACTAAAAGTCTTAAATGTGATGTACTACAATGAACTAACCATGTATAACACTAAGAGTTTACCATCTGCGAGGAAACGAGTATCATGTCAGTGCTATCGATGTCACCTCATAAGATATTCATAAATGAGCCAATCAAACTGATTACTGTACATTGTTGTTGCAGTTTACAGGATTCGGACTAAAAAGACAGACTTTATTACCCACCCACTACCACCATCCATCATGCTTACTTTTGTAAAGCTAGGTGCATTCTGGGAATGTGAATCACTGCCTACATTTGAAGAAATGTTCTTTGTTAAAATAAATACAGATGTTGTTGGCTAGGGTCAGAAGACACATACCTATCTGAAATATCTCAAGTTTTGAACCAAGGAAATCACAGCAAGAGCACAAGGTTAACTTTTGATCCATGCAGATGGTTCTTAATATTGTCTTGAAAATCCTTGAGTGAAGCTAGTCGGGCTTTATCTGTATCATTTGATGTTGAGAAAGTTGTTTCACAACCAGATTGAGGGTATGTTAAATGGTTTCTGTGGGGATTTTTACTGCTAGGTGTATATGTAATTACAAGGTAGCATAATATGTTCACGTTGTGTTATTTCTGAGGTTGTGATTAATTAATTTTCAGTCAAATTATGTGAAATTAGACAGATTAATAAGAAGCACTGGAGAATCCTAAGTAGCTAAATTCATCTCTATATTCCTAAAATGTGTTTTAGCGTAAATGTATTAAAACAAACTAAGCCCATCTTCAACATATGTCCTGATTAAACATTCAAACAGAATAAATATTCATGTTTACAGTGTAAAATCCTGATGGCTCTTAACAGAAAGAACCAGCGCCACAAAGTAGTCTTGCATTGTCTCTGTGGCAACACCATCCAAAACCAAGTGTGACAGTGAACCTGTTCTGTTAAGGTTGGGCACTAAATTATCAGTGTATCTGAAAGCATTTAAACGATGCGGCTGAATGTTTTACTACTCTAACTGCTGCAGTAGGACAGTTTTAGTTTGTAATTCTCTGATTCTGGAGGAGAAAGCCAGAAATGAGAAGCCAAGAAATTATTTTCCCCAAAATATCTTGGCTCCTTCAACAGAATCTACTGACAAGAACGCAAAATTTGATATATGTACTCAAGTGAACAGTTTCCAACATATTTTGCTCTATTAACCTTTAAAACGAATGCCCTTTAGAATTTGCCATCAATACTGAGCACAACGCTGTGGTTAATTAGAACACTGTCTCATTGTCTCTGTCATTTAGTCTGTATTTGAAAGGAGATATAGAGGAATTACTGAGGTTTTATGAATGAGATTAGAAAAGCTGTTGCACAATAATGTAATGTCCTCACTTATCTGACCTCCATTTAAGAATGCTTTCATCCCTCTTTCCCCTTCCATCATATGGATTTGCACTCGCATGATAGTGACATCAAATTCAGGCAACATTGTCAGTTTTCTTGGAGTTTCTGATTTTTAGCCAGCAGAGACTAACAGCAATGTTTATAACAATGTATTTGTGTCTGTGGAAAATGGAATAAAGTGGGGGAAATTAACACACAGCAGAAAATGTTTTTTTTATATATACGGTATATATCTGTTGATACTCTTTAACTGATATCATCTTATCATAAAAGTATATAAAAACTGGGACTGTGATTTCAAAATTCTATTATACTCTTCTGAATATAAACTGTCTCTAAATGTCTGCTAATATCTTACAGGCTGTCTTTTTTTAAAGCTTTGCTCAGTCTCAGATACAATCTGTTGTAATACAGCAGGGAAATAAATATGAGACATGCCCCACCTCTACAAATCTGCACTGCACTTGTGTGGATTTGCTTTATGCAGCAAAGATTCATCTGAAAGCCAAACGTTAAACCATTGATGAGCCCTCAACCCACCAGAGCAGCTTTGACCGCTTCGGTTGGTTTCTTTTGGCATATGAAAACTTTAAAGGGAACTTTAATGTACTTCAATCATTGCTAAATTACAATTGAAAGTGTAGAATTTGCTTTGCATTTTAACACTGAAACAGTTATAAAAGTCATAATTCTTTATAAATGAGACCTCCAGTGGTTTGTTTTAAAAGCAATGCTTTGGTTGTGCTCAATATTCATGCATTTCTGATGATCATTACATAAATTCTAAAACAACAAATTAGTATGTAAAATTTAAGGTTAGTTTACTAGTTTTAGAAGAGGAAAAAAAGAGCAACACTGCAACCACAGTACCAAGAGGATGATTAATAAACTGAAGATGCGGACACTAACTGCAGGGGTTCATATAGGAATTTAGATATCTAAATAAGGCCCTAAGCTTTGCCAAGTGACAGGGGAACAACTCTAAAGTCATCAAAACCTGTTTCTTCTGCCCACCATGGAATTCACTGAGTAGCTTTAAACATCTGCCACATTTTATTTAGCATAAGTCATGTCTCTACATACAGCCCTGATTCCTCCATCAACCTGTTTTATCAACTTTGTCAGTATAAGTCTAAACTGAATGAAAAGTGTCAGTTTCCTTGCTGGTGGTTTTCGACTTCAACAGACTAAGATTATGTGCACGCAACAGCCAGTGTTTGGGGGGTATCTATAGTATCAACTGCTAGTAATAGAAGGAAGATTGTTTACAAAAGAGCTTTTCAGGCTTATTGTGATCTAATGTTTCATTCCTTCAGGCATTAAAGAGTTGAGCTCTGGATCAACCAGCAAAGGCACAAGTGTAGCTTTCTGGTTCGCCCATCAGTCTCAGTCTGCACACGCATCGCTCACATTCTGAACCTAACATACAGTTTCATAGGATATCAGACTGCCGCGCTCAACAGGACTTGAGCATGTATGTGATCCTCGAAAAGCCTCTAGGTTATGCTTGTAATGAAAAGGTTATCTTCAGAGAAGAGTTTCAGAGGCAAATCTGAAGCACAGCTGAGAGGAGCATACTCAAGCAAATGTTTTTTTAATCAACTACAAAACTTAATTTGAGACATTGGCGTAAATTACAAAAACTAAGCAGAAACTTGTAAAGATTAATGTTTTAACTAAGTGTTTCAATGTAAAAATATCATTGGAAGGATACATGTATATTTTAAGAAACATTTGGTCATCTAAGGTCTTCAAACTGCCCTTTAACCAGAGCCCAAAGCTGCTTTTTCCAGCAAAGATAGCTCAGGAGACCCAGAGTGTGCATTAAAAACAATCATTAGCTGAAAAGCTTGTTTTAGGGGAATTAGATATCAGTGCCGTTTTAGTCCAGTTCTGAGAGCCCCCATCATATAGAAACACAATTCACCAATGAGCACTGCAAGCAGCCTTTGATAATTAACCTCATTCTTCTCCAGATTGTGGCCTTTCTCTCACCCTTTGCTTTAGCCCTTCTACAGCTCCTCACCTTGTCTTTAACTGCTCTCCTCAAGAGGCTGACATGAAGACTTATTCAACCATTTCTATAAAGTACCACTGGTGGTGAAATACTCCTTTTTGAGAGATAACACTGCAGTTTGAGTGACACAATCTGCAATGAAGTCACAATAACTCACATAACACCTAAACCTAACAGTTGGATGTTCAGATTATATAGCTGTAATAAAAGTTCCCATCCAGAATGGTACTCACTGAAGAGCTTCTCAGTTTTACTTTTAATGTGTGACTACTTCTAAATAAAACGGACATTTCTAGAGCTCCGTTGCTCCTCAAAAAAGGTCAAATGCCTGCTTTGAAGGGGTCTCAGTACTCTGAAAAATAAAAATACAGCATTTGTCTCTAATTTGATGTTAAGGTTCGATATTACATTTTTCATTTGGATCTCTAACAATCTCCAGTCCATAAATGAATAGGTTCAAGTCCTCTTTCTGACTTTCATTCAGCCTGCCCCTTTATATGCTGTACCACAGTCCAAAAGAACAGCAAACTCTCACAGGAGCATAGCAGGGAAAACACGTCAACTCTGCTTGTCAAGCTCTTTCTAAAATAGTCCTGTGAATCTTCAGTAGTGTCCTGTAACAGCAGCTATAGAGAGTCAACTTTTTAACCCGTACATGAGTTTCTTATATGGGCCACAGGGGTCTGCTGCCATGTTTGAGGTGCAACTTTCCCCTCTAATCCCTTTGCTGCTGTTCGGTAATCCCTTTGCTGCTTGCTTCACAGTAATCCCCCCCACATGAATAAAGAGAGAATAGACCAGGAAGATGCAGTGCATAGCCTGAAACAGAGGGATGTGTGTAGGGATCAGTACCGTAACAATCTGAGCCATCCACCCACTAATACTGCCTATTTTGTGCTTTTCCACATTGAGCTACCTTAGATTTCAAACAGATGAAATTCTACAGCAAAATCATGAGAATGCAAAAGAGCCATGAACCAAACAATACTTAATGATAGATCAAACAGTCACAGTAAAAAACATAATTTTACACCAGAGAATGAAGAAGAAATGATGAAAGCACGCAGCACCTCAGAGTCTGAAAAGAACAGTATCTGCAGAAAAAGACTGTCCTCTATAAAAAGGTTGCTTTTTGCGAGCAGATAAACAAATTATCAATTACAAACACTTCAGCCACTGCTATGTATATATAATATGTAAAATAATTCATGTAATAAATCAGTTCCATAATTAGAAAACTTATATTGATCAGAAAATCACAAACCTGTTATACAAACAAATGGACCAGACTCAATGAATAATTCCCTAAATTCAACTATGATCCCTATTTAGACCAGGGAGCAGTGCTGACCAACATGCCATTGAGGTCTCCTTTCATCAGTGTTTCCTCTAGTTGGGCTAAGGATACCTCCAGGAGGCTGGACGGTGATCACTGGCATCTCAGAGTAACTCCCCTAATGCCAGCCATCGCTGCTCTCCACACCAAAACTAAGCTTCTCAACAACTGCACCAGTAAAAGCAGTGGTGGGGGTTCAAACTCTGGTTTGAGTAGGAGGTAATGAAATTAGAGAGACTGCAGGAGGTTCAGGCAGGACAAGATATACTACCAGATTCAGCAAACTCATCCAAACAGCTCGCCTAAGCACCAACCAAAGTCAACTAAATGCCTGCTATAAATACTAAATAGTCCCATAGCCAGTTAGAATGTCAGCAAATACAAGAACACACAGGCCAACTCGCCTAAGACGGCCACAAGGGGTTCACAAGGCCATTCCTTCCAAACACATACACTTCCTCTCCCTAGATATCTTCTCCTTCTTTGTCAGGTCTGTGTGCTCTAAGTGCTCCCCATGCAAGGCCCTCAGCTACTACTGCTTCTTCTAATCCAAATCCACTGACTGGACCTTACTGCCTCATCTGACATGTCCTTCACCATTTTCCTTACACTCTGTCCACTTACAACCAATTCCCTCAACAATGAGACAGCAGACTTTGCAACAAATCCTCTACATCCTAATTCCATGCCTAAATCCTAATATTCCATCCTCTCTGCCTCTGCGACTAACTCTACGTACCTATGTTTTTTCATTCCTTCTATTTCCTCCCAATGAACAGTCAGCTCTATAAACCAGACTTGTTTTCTCTTCCTAGACCATAAAACTATATCAGTCCTTAGACTTGTAGAGCCTATTTCCTGGGAAACAACAACCTTCCCTCCTAAATCCACTTGTATCTACCAATCACAAGTATCCTCTAAGCTGCCCTTCTTCATTATTGTCTTTTTAACTTTCTCCCCCCTCCTGAACAAACTGAGTTGCCAATCTTTTCGCCTATGACCCTGCTAAATTAATGTACCTTCCCTTATCTTCAGTATCTGCTGCTAAGCTTCTTGGTGTTTCTGCCTCCTGAACTGCCATTCTTGGATTCCATTTCCTCCCCATGGTTGGGATTGGAACTGCCACCGACCAATCTTTGCTCCCACCTAACAGGAGCTCTGTCCTAATGTCAGAGTATTTAAACTCCTCTACTAGGCTAAATACTGGGAGCTGCCTCTCCCATACAGTCTCACACATAGACATCTTAAACTTAAACATCTAGGAACACCAGCCACTTCCTGATGTAAGAGCTAACTACTCTTCATTTTTTCTGCAGCAGATAATTGAATCACAGCTTCAAATTTTCCAGAAGCCCAGATTCATTTAAATTGCTATATTATTTCTATATTTACTTATCTATTCTATCCAGTCCCCCAGCAACACCTTTCCTAAGTGCACCACCTGCTCTCCATCATTCAAGTCTTACTGGATATTCATCTACTACAAACTTTCTATCACTTAATTCCGCTCTACTTATTGAGATGCCTACAGACTTGCTGGGTTTGATTTTCATACCAGACCACTTTTAAATTTTAATAGGCCTTTGATATGTTGATGCCTTTGTGTCACATAGGAATATTTTTCCAACAGCCAGTCTTAAAAAGAATCACAAAAAGGTTTGTGTAAAGTCACAAGTTCAAATTTTTCATCCATGGTGTAGAAAATATCACCATTGTTTTCTTTATTGCACAAACTAAATTCATCCTTTTTAAATCAACGTGTTTGGCTTTTAGGGGAAAAACAGAGTGAGACCTAAATCTAACAATCTCTGCGGGATTTTTCTTTCTTTGTTCAAATATTAGCACTTAGGATACTTCTTAAGGTTAAGTTCAAATTTACATAAATTAAAGAAAATCTACAGAATATTGCACATTGTCTCACAGTAATGAAGACAACTATGTTTTAATTTAAGTTCAATTTAAGTTCATTGTTATGTTTCGATAGGTCAACTTAATTCACTTTATCAGCATGTGGATTTATTCCATTTTCTATTTTAAATATGTATCTATTTATCTATTATTTAGATTGTATTAACTATGTTGGTAAACATATTTTCTAAATTATGAGTGCAGCATACTGCAGCACAGACCTTTCAGAATTTTCAACACAGATGTGTGTAAAGATGTAACTAGACATCAAACATCTTGTTCAGTATAAGGGTTTTCAGTCACTGGGCTGGCAGGTGCACTTCCATATCCATTACCTTTCCATCCCTCACATTTCAAAGATTGCTTTTAGGGACAATTATCCACCTGTCTGAGAACCTGCAGCCAAGGGCTTGCAGAGCAATAAAACATTCCATCCTATAGTTCAGTGCATGCCCACATGGAGATGCTGGTGGAAGATTATGTGTAATGCAACCACTCAGATCCCCTGAGTTTACTGATGTGATGATCACATAAAGCTCCGGGGTGCAGGCACCACACATTTGGCATGTAGTGTGTTGTCCATTGATGAACATGGCTTAATGACAAGAAACTGGAAAGGAGCCTTTATTCTCCGCCTCCAGATTCAAATGCTTCATTAAACATCAGCAGCCGAGTTGTACATGGATAAGCCTTGTGCAACTGCAAGCAATGGATTAACAATGCACACATCAATTAAGTAGAAAAATCAATGCTGCCCACTGACAAATTCAATTTTTAATGAAAGCCTCAAAATATACCCAGTAGCACAGAACATTTCCTGTTTCTTCTCTTGAATCAGTGTCTACTAACAGCTTTTGATGCCACAGCAACTGACACCTGGGTTTTGATGCAAGTGATAATGGGTAACACACCATAAGAAACACTACACAGGGAGTGTTATGGAAAGTGAGTTTATACTGTTGGCCTACGTGTGGGGATACATCTCACTAAGGGTTAAAACTTGTCCATAGCGCAAGTTCAGACTATGGTATCTGAAATGCCACATGTCAAAGACGTGCTTCTGGTGCAGTTTTGTTTTTTAACACACCAAAGCTTTCAAGTGTGTATTGTTGACTGCGTGTGTATCTGAAAGTGTGCCGTATCTCTGCCATTGTGTGTAAGAAAGATTTCAGCTTCAATCAAAGCACTGCAGCTCACATAAGAGGGAAGTTGAAGAGCCAAAACAGAGATGGAGCCACACGCAGACAGCCAGACGGGGAGGATTCAATGCAACAGAAAAGCACGCAGAGAAAGGAGGAGACCGGCTCAAGCTCAGACTGCGACATGGAGCCGAGACGGGCATTAAGGAATGAAAGGCAAAGATTCACTCTTTTTCTATTCACGTTCATCAGGCACACCATGGCACTCATTGGATGTCTATTTGCACAGCTATATCATTCTCCATCATCGTGTCAGCCCAACTTTTTTTTGTCTGTTACCGTGGCAACATGCATGTTCAGGGCAGAACAGTCCTAGCGGACTCTTTATTTGTTTATCTCACATCTTATTTTGCTCATGGTCGCTTCCTAAAATAGAATTCGTTCCTCAGCCAAGAATCAATCATTTGTGATTTCTAAACTTGTTTAAGCAGAGACGTACATTAAAAATAAACAGTTTTCAGTTTTTCCACATCGCAGCTGGTGATCATGGCCCAGCATGTGTGAAGTCACACTTGAGCTGAGGGGCTGAATGCTCCACCTGGAGAAAATATCACTTTGTGCAGGCAGGGGGCTCTACTTAAAAACATCATTATACAGTCATCACAAGTATTTGTTGTTGCTTAGGCAGGGACAGTGCTCCATGGTTAAAAGCTCTCCTGGTTTTTAACTTATAATGTGTAATTAGCTGCATCTCAGAAATTGCTGCTACACCACTGCCTGGCGTCATTCATTTATTTGCATCCACCTGTATGCACTGCATATGTTTTGCTAATATCCAAGAAAAAAATTGTGACAACCCTCCATGGTTTTTCCTCCCTGTACAGGAACTTAGATTAACTATACTATCAGATTTAACCCCTCACAAATTAGAATTAATATCTGAAACCATAAAACCTGTAATAAAAATGTATTAATTGCTGCCCACTTAATATACATCCAGCAACAGTAATCAACACCAGGTTAAATGTTTAGCTGGTAACTGAAATCAGCTCACAGTTCTTACTGCAGTTGTGTCAAAAATGACTTCTGTATACTAATCATAGCTCTTTAGTACTTCCCTCTTCACTACTTCAGCTGTAGACATTTAAGTTGATTCCTATAGTTGGGTTTAGCATTTGGAAAGTATCTGCCACGCTTTCTAATATTGTTGACTTGCAGTTTCTATTATATGTTACCATCTCTCAGTTTAACCATATTCTGAAATGACAGATGAAAGAAATCTGGGCTCTCAAAAGATGTTATTTGAGGTTTAAGTCAAGGCTGGGTCACATGACAGTCAGAACTAGACAGCACTGTTGTGCTTGAGTGCTTAAGTTTGTGAATATGCTGACAGGTGAACCGTCTATGCAATCTCTGCACTCTAGGAGACTTCTCCCTTACAGACAGCCCGTTGCTTTGGTCAGAAAAGAAAGAATCAGTGCCTCCCCCAATTGTGTCATCAGAAAGTCTATGGATGACACATTACTACAAACACTGGCTTTGTTTTCTTTTACATTGAATTTCTCCGTTACTATATTAGAGTTTCTGTATAGGAATAGATGGCCTTCTTTCAAGACAACATAAACAACTGTATTTTGGACGATAAAAATGGGAGACAATTCAAATCAACCAAATCTGTGCCTTTTACAAGACATTTTTATTTGAGTTTGGCCCCTGTATTTTTTTATACACATCAGATCAGAGAAAAATATTCCAAGTCCGTGCAGACACTTTTAAATTCTGTTTCGCAAGCAGCTGTGCCCATTACTCAGAGAGGTTGTTCAGACTTTAAGACTTGATTGATGGAGGGCTCTCAGTAGGTTATTCCATCTCTGCAGACGACTTTCGAAACTATGTAGTGATAGTTGGGTCTCCTGTAACCTCCCTTTTTCCATGAATTCTTGCCTCCGTAGTCAGTCAGAAAATGGCTGAAGGTATACATAATGCATAAATAGGATGAACAGGAAATTATTTCATTCACAGCAGATGAGTTATAATTGGACAGTAATGCGACACCAGAAAGTGAAAAGTCGTGAGTTTGCCTACGCAGAATGGAAGGGAAAGCAGGTGGCGGCAGCAGCAGACCTAACCTGATGGGAATGACTAAAGAGAATCAGGACAGTCTGTTCCACTGTGCCTCATATAATGCCAGGAGAATGTTTGATATATTATGGATGAGGTAAAGGACAGTTGCCCCAAAACTAATCCAACATCAATGACCTGGGGACTTTAAATGGTTGGCTACAAGAACATGAACTCCGTAGGGAGAAAAGATCTGAACCTCCATAGCTTGCAGCAAATGAGAAAATCCGAAGTAGTCTTCTTCCAAGCTGCCAACCTCGAAAGGAACTGCTGCCTGCAGTTCATAAATGACTTATTTCACTGCCTATCTGTCTTCACATAGAATTCATGACATGTTTTCAACAGAAACTATACCTCACAGCCCCTCACAGGCAGAGTGCAGGGACTTCTCTGCATTCCTATAAATAGACTTGTATTTACCATTCAAGAGCTCCTGTAAACCGGCATGTAGAACCAAAGGCAGGCTGCGCTGTAAGTGTTGAAACTTTGTTACAGACTTGAAAAACTCCTAATCCATCACTGTACTATTCATCCACAGCTGGATAGAAGATGTTCAACAAAGCTGCTACCTCCCTGAGAGCTGTAAGAAGTCATCATTAAAAATCAGAAACCTAAGGAGGAGCAGGTGAGACTCAAGTGGATACAGAAAAAAAATAATAAACACAAAAATGACAGCACATTTTCACAAAGAAACTAAGAAAGCTTAATCATAGGCACACATAAATACCACTTCAGTGAAATAATCTTCCAGTCTGGACAAAAAGGTCACCCTCTTTTTCAGAGAAGTTATCTGGGTAAATTTTGATTTGTCACCACTGAAAAGAAAGGTTGACGACAAAAAATGTCTCCAACAGCTTGACTCAAATGGAATGAGATCAGTTATGCATGGGTCAAACTTCAAAGAAATTAACTCCAACTCTAACAGTCAGGGTAAGGAGGCCAAATGCGAGGCCACACGTAATTTTTGCAGCAGCATTAAACCAAAAATTAGATTTTTAGCTGACCAAAGCTTTGCATGAATTAGATTACATTTTAAACTTAATGAACTGGCTTGATTTTGATTGTCTTACAATTAACTGGATTCCAATTGGTTTGAATTGGGCTGTATTTTGGATGTTCCTAGAGAAATATTTTTTTTGTGATTTGGGGCTAAAAATGAATGAATAAAAACCACTTTAAAAACAACAAATTTGACATTTGTGTTACTTATCTTATGTGTTCTGCTTTGAATTAAATATCAAGTGAAATGTTACTTTTCAGCATTTTTTCCTCAATCAACAATTAAGACCTTCAAGACAATACCTGAATAATTTCATGACACAAATTATTGGGAAAACATGATAGTCTATACAAAATATGACTGCAGTGCCTTTCTGACTGCATAAGCCATAGGACCGTATTTTCCAGACTGAAAGAATCAATCTTTAGCATTTCCTGCACTACTTTACCACCTCAATGTAATACCTCTTTTGGAGCCCTGCTGGAACCAATCGATCTGATGACAAACAGATACAGTTTCCTATCACAATACCAGGTATTGTCAGATGTCATGTTACTGGAACAGTAGAAAAATAAAAACAAATGAAAAAAAATTCTAACCGTACTGCTGTTATTGTAACCAGTCCTCTACACTTCGGTATGTGGTAAATTTGAAATGCAGAGCAGAGTGTGGTGATACTACATGCAGCCAAATAGCCAAGAAGGCCTGATTTGCAGATTAAACCTTCCATCAGATCTGTCATCAACGTGTTTCTGTTTTACACACAAGATAACAACATTCTATGAAACTATTAATCTAAACACTAAACAAAATCTACTTGTGGATGTGTGTCTACCCATTTTAAATAACCCTTTAAATGCCTTCCAATTTATTTAAAAGAGGTAGCCAGTGAGGAATTAATCCAATACATAAAAGTATGAAAGGAACCCACATCTGAAGAGAAGTGAAGTACGATATTGTTTACTAGCAAAGACGACCCGAGTTAAGCATTCATACTAGATGTCATATTAACTAATAAATGGCCTGTCTGAAGTTGCTTTTATTGTCAAAATGCATTTGATGTATGAAAACTCACAAACCTCTGCCCTGCAGACCAAATAATCAAAACCAGACGTATTATAGTTGAATGCATATTGTGCCTCAAGAAAAATGATGGTTGGCCCCACAAGCATTAACTTTTGGCACCTGAGTTGGCTACTGCAGTCCAAAGCCTTTGGGAAATAAATTCTGAATTTCAGCTGAGCAAGTTTTCTCAAACAATATGAGGATCTGACAAAATGAAGGCACCGGAGCTGTCAGAGTCATGGCTATTTGGGAATTCACAAAGAAGGCTGTCTGTGTGCCAAATTCACAACCCAAATGCTACACTGTCTAGGTTTTACCCCCCCTTAATATTTAAACTTTTCCTATTTTAGGTTAATAAATAAAAAGTTGGTGAATCCATTTCAAAGACTGCAATGAATCTTAAGTACCTGTAGTAAACATCAATTTGAGGCAGTGTTGTGACCGTTGATATTGGATCTCCAGTGAGCTGGAGGGACTTTAACTCTTATCTAAAAGCAAAACAAGTCATACTAATGCTTGAATAAATACAGAAGCATTTTGTCTCGTTTTCATTTTCTAGTCAAAATTAAGCCATTTTGTTAAAACTGAATCCAGAAAAAATGGTTTTGTATGACATGAATTGAAATGTACTGTAATGACTTGAAAACCTCATAAAAAACTTTATATTCATGCAGATTTTACCACCATGTGATGTGCCCTTGTCCTCCTATAACATTCTGATTACTTCTGGATACAGCTGCTGGACCTTTAGAAGAAGGGGCCTAAGAAGTAAATCTGCTGAAAAGTTACTGAAAGCTATTCCCTGAAAAAGGCACATCCTGTTGGGCACATGTTTTTCTTAAACCTGAATTAACCTGACCAGATGTGTACATTACATGCTCCAGAAGCACAAACACGCCTCCATACGATCCAGGATTAATATTCTTTCCAGTTAAATTCTCCTCTCTGAGGTAGTCTTTTTTTATACAGAGCTGTGTGACTGAAATTTTGCCCGTTGATATGATTAGCTGCATGATGGTCCTCCGGTGATTTATTTTTACTTCCAACCTTTGGTTGCTGCCATCCAAACTTTAGTGAAATGTATTTCTACAATATATTTAAATACAAACTCATATTTCCAATGGAATAAAAATGTTTTTTAACCCTCTTTCTTCAGTTTATACAAATCCTATGCAATGTCAATCATTGCATATTGTTTTTATTTACATTTTACATACTATAGTAACCTTTGATATCAGTGGACTGACAGCTCACAATCTTTCTGCCACTCTGCACAAATTATTTTGTAATGTCTGACAAGTTCCCATTTATCTATGCGTTGCGAGGTCAAAAAGTGGTCCCTTCAAATCCTCAAGTGCCAATCATCTCCCTTTTATTGGTTTTCTCTGTGTCTGTGTTTTCCAAATGATGTTTCCATGTCTTCTCTCAGAAAACAAACTAAGAAGGACTAAAAGTCAAGGGCTTCACAAATTTGAGTTGAAGGAAAGGTGAGGAAAAGGCTAGATAAAAGATACATGACAGGAAAAAAGACAGACAGATTCAAATAGAGGAGTGGACAGAGAGGGATGAAGTACATGATTGATGAACAGCTGTGAGTGGTGCTGTCTCACTCTTTAGAGAAGCAAGCACAGACCGGCAGTCATAAGGAAACACACTGATATTTTTCCAAAAATAATTTCTGTTGGTTGTTCCCTGCCTATGAGCAAGGCCACTGCAGCTGACACACACATATACACACATAAAAACAAATAAAAACAAATTCCTGAAGGCATTGTCAGTAATAGAGCCAAGTGCTAACAAAGCCAAAAAAAGGAAACCCTATCATGTTGGGACACTACAAAGTCAGTCATGTGTCCTGGACATAAGTCTTCACAGTTTCAATCTAATACAATTTAAACTCATGCAGTGGTCGCATAAAAAACTGGTCATAAAGCTGAGCAGCTGTAAATGTCAGCCTCTCTGTAAATTGCTATCATTTGATTGCAAGTCCAAATAAAAATCCTCTGTACTTGTAAATTTAATATGATTCAGTATTTAGCGCTGAGAGATTATTTTCAGCAAGGCAAAAATTAATTATGAGGCTTTTTCAGATTATCTGATGACAGAGAGTCTATAGACCCAATAAATTGCTGTCTGACACCACTATAGCATTTCTCAGTTTGATAAGAGGAAATTTGCCATTGGCAAAAACTACATTTGCAGTTACTCTGCATTTACATGCATTTTGAACACTTCGGTCTCTTGGAGCTGACGCATTGAAACATTAATTTGTTCTGTGAGTAATATTTTTGAGAACTCAAATCTATTTCCATCACCCCCACAGAACTCCAGGAACTTCTATAAAAATCAACAGCCACATCATGAGCATGTAGTCTACTCCTTTATTGACTTATGAGTAATATTCAGCTCCGTCTATCCGTTTCTGAAAAAGACAATTCTGAAAATTCGGAAATACGGGATAGTTCTGTTGGGAATCCATTGTAAATTTGCAACACTTTACATTGTTGGAAAATGTCTCCTAGTGTCTCTTCGTTTACCAGAATTCAGGCTCTGTTGACTCAAATTTGACATGCTCCTGATTTCAGCTCCTGTTTCATTTTGCCAGCTGATCCACACAAGAGGGGTTATCCCTTTGGCTTCCCATACAAGGTAAGATGTGTGGAACACAGATAAGTGTTTCTGATGTTGAATTACACGCAGCTGGAAAACAAACAGCATGACTCTCTTGTCAACTGCAGAATGAGGAAGAGGATAGTGCACATGGGGTGAGTCAAACCTCCCCTGAAAACTGCTCTGAAGCCCCGCAGAAACCATGTAAAGTCCATCTGTATGCAGACAATCCACTGATCCAGAATACATCCTGTTAGGATGGAAGCAGGCATGATGCTCCAGTCCGCCATTGGAACTGAAGTGATACCAGAACAATGATTCTCTCTTCTGCATATATCTAACACCGTTTTTACATGAATCTGTTGAATCTACTAACTTACATACAACTGATGTAAAAAACACATTGACTTGTTCTTTGGGTTTCTTATAACCATTCAAACAGTGACATGAATTGATCACCATTTTGCAGGCAGGTTCCATCAGCCTGTGTCATCCATAAATTACAATTTATTTTGGGAGAAAAATGTTTCACCTTGACAATTGATGCCGTGCTTTGGCTCTAGGTTGCACGTAGGGATGGGGTGATTGATTACAACACAGAAACATTTATTTCTGCCTGTCATCTTTAAAGCCGAGTGAGTGCACCTTCCACCACATGCTGCTCACTTTGAATCTCAGGCAGTTAAACAGCTTCAGCGTGATGCTCTCTTCTATTGGCAGATTTACTGAAAATCGTTCTGTGTATTAAACAAAACATCAATACAAAGCTCAGTTCTTTTCCTATCTGCACGGGGAAAAGAACTGAGCTCCTGTGATACATCTTTTCCCTCTGATAAGTGAGAGTAAATCAATGGGAGATGAGGATACAGCAAAGAAGAAGGTTTCCGTTTTTTCTTGTCAGAATACAAATTCACCAACACATTTCAGATCGGTACACCAGTTAAGAAATACACTTGTTCAGCAGCTGTGACAAATAAATTAGGCCTTTATAATCTATAGTTATTGGTCTAAAGTATTTAAATGACGTGAAATCTACAGTACTGATAAAATAATAAACCATTACAAAGTAGATAAAAACGGTTAAAAAAAAGGAGAAAAAGTCTCATAACAAATTTGTGATGTTTCAGATTAAATGTTTTTCATACATCATGGTGTCTATTACAATGTACATCACACTGAGTTACACTATCACTTTAGACCTTTTGTGAAATGTTATCACATTTGGCAAGGCCACAAATATAGACAAAGAAAAGCTAACTATTAGTACACTCAGAGAAGAAGCATTGTCAGGCACATTTAAACTGTTTTCTTTTATTTATTTTCTAATCAACATGAGCACTGTGAAACCATGGAGCAGGAACAATCTGTTGAATTAGTGTGAATAGCTCATCAGAATGAAAAAAAGAAAGAACACATAGCTGCTGTACATCTGCAAATGTTACCGGCAGCTCAAACATGTGCCAGGCTGACAGTGATGCTTCCACTCTGCTGAGGCTGACCTGGTTAAACCGGTGTGGAAAAGCACAGGTTCTCATTTACACATTCAACTCCTACTGCTAGTGGAAAGCAGTGCATCTTAGAAAGGAGATTTAGGAAAGAGGAGCAGCCTTTAGATAGATGCTTCTAACTTTTGCCATTAGGAACTAAATCCTATATGCAGCCAACGGAGAGCAGCATTACGAACTAATGTTGTAAAAAGTACATCCTAGAAGGCATCTTCAAGCCTCACTCCCTTCTGGAGGTTGAGAGTTATGCTGTCAGCTCAGTAGCAAGAAGAGTTTCTTCCTGGTTAAAAATTTATAATGAGACTGCAAACCCAATGAAAGAATCATGATGTCAAAGCATAGTTGCAAATAGCTGAGCTGTTGGGTTTTTGACCTTATGAACAGTGCATGTTTTGTTATAAGTGAACAAAACTAGAGGTTACAAAGTCTCAGTCCTTAGTGTCACAGTTACTTTGCAAGCCCAAACATTTATGCCTTTCCAGTGGAAACTGAATTATAAATAATTCCCTGACTGTACATGATATGAATGAATATGCCAATGAAATTAATCCTGAATTAAATGAAAATATAACCCATTTGGGAATTCAAGTGATTAAACTAATCCTGCTCTTTTCATTAACTTTTTTACATCAGTTGAGTTTATTTCAAAACTAGCATAATTCTATGCTAATAATTTTCATTATTCATGAAAAATTTCTGAAATGATTCAACAAAATAATAAATCAAAGTCTACTAGAATACGCAAGTCATATTAAAAAAGTGCATCTATGTTAAATTCATCTATACATTTATGAGATTTCATGCAACTACACTTAAGTGCAACAAGATTATCCAAATAAATAACAATCCCTGACAATCCCTAGTCTATGCAATCGCTAAAACCTTAAATTTGTTAAGTAGTTCTTAAATCCCATGCATATCATAAAAATGGAGGCCCAAAGTTAAGAGGCATGAGGAAAAAGTAGTAAAGAAACCAAGCCCTGGAATATATGTGGTATTTATTATTATTTTATGTTTTTACAATGCAATCCTCATATTTCCTCATATAAATTGTTTTGTTGTATTTTTTACGGCAGAAGTTGAACACCTTTCTTTCAAAACCTGTTTGGTGTTGAAGGTGATGATTGCTGCTGTTTCACACATCATTTCAGAACCTGTACTGTCAGGTTTGCTGCAGCTAAATAAATTCCTCTGTCATGGTGGATGCACAAGCATTTCCCTTCACTCTGCACCATACTACCTGCCTCTGTCTGCCTTCAGGTGACAACCTGCTTGTTACAGTCGTTAGCCAGCTGTGGTAATTTAACACCTATAGTATTGGTTGCTCCTCTGTTTTGAGAGAATTTCTGTTGGCAGGGTTCATGCTGCCCGGCCAAGCAGAAGTAGAACAGGTGACAAGTGATTTGACTACTGAGTTTAGGCTATTTAACAAAAACACCTTGATGTAGTTGAGATTATCTAATCCGTCAAAGACTTTTCTTGCAGGATATGGTAACAGGATTTCCTTTGAGTAACATTTAAATAACATCCAAATATGTTTAAAAAATAAAAAAAATAAAAAGAAAGGCTTAAGTACGGTTTGGAGGTATTCAACACACTGGCAGCTCAAAATCGTGACTTCTCACCCTACATTGATGAACAACCATAAACTAGTGTATTATCTTTATTCAAGACATTCTTAATGTCAGCTTTAAAAAAAAAAGTTATAAGAATCTCTAAAAACAGCCACTTCTCTTGTATGCACAGAACACAAGGCTATTTCTTACAGGTTTGGGTTATCTTGATGTAAGGAGGGACTCCATAACCCTGTGGTCAGGCAGCAGAGTGCCAATGTGCTTACAGCGAGTATCTTTTTCCGAGACCGTGCACTGGAGTGCACTTAATGTTGTTAGGTTGGACCCAGCGTTGCGTGTCCTGCAATATGTTGTGTGTCTAACACACTGGAGGAGGAGTTGAATATGCCCAGGCAATTATACAAGTTAAATAAAAAAATGCTTGATTCCAAGCATCACTTTGTTGTCAGTCTCCATTTCCCTGTAAACAGCCAGTGATCTGCTGGCCTCATTTGTGAGTATCTGTGTGCGATGCATGCATAAACATAACGTGTTTTTCCCATAATAGCTGTATGTGTGGTTGTGCATTCAGCATTAATAAGCTCTGTAATGAAAGCGGACAGTTTGCTGTTGCCGTGGTAATGAAGCAGAGGAGTGTTGCCAGGCACGACAGAGATGGAACATAACTGTAATTGTGCCATCTTGAAAAGACAAACAGTGATACGCTTGAATTGACGCAGACTGAGATGGACGGACAGAAAGTAGAGGCAATACAAGTGGACAGTTGTCCACACCATTGGACTGCATGTCAAAATAGAAATCCATGTTTGAGACTGTGAGACAGAAACTGAAAAAATGGACTGCCCTCCCTAGCCAGTATACAAAGAGGAGGGAAGAGGAATTTTGTGTTATAAGGAAGGGTGGGGTGGTGATGTGATCATTTTGACAGGGCCAACATCCCCTTAAGAGAGACATTCAGACAAGAAGATGGAAACCGAGAAGCCACTGCTTTGACAGACAGATGGATCAAGTGAGACTAAAGCACAGAGGCGACAAATGGATTGAAACGATAAGGAGGGTTTGGAAAGACAGATTTATACTCTGGTAGATGATGAAATAACTTGATGTTGAGATGGGTCAAAAAAAGATGTACAAAAAAAATGCCCTGCCTAACCAGCTTGGCTTTTTGATGAAGCAGTTATAACATCCAGCAGTTAGATCAGTACAAAGAGTCAGATATTTTGGCCCACATGTATTTTTTGTATTGGTCAGACATTTATCATTTTACCAGATATCTTTATAACAGCCACTTCACACGTGCACTCTGAACTAAAAGAGGCTAGTCACCATTACTACTTTACATTTTCTTTTATTCAATTAAAGAGATAAAAACCATATTGCTAAGAACCTCATTGTTCTTAGCAATATGGTTTAGGATAAAGAAATGTCTTCTAATTTGTTTTCCTAAATAAAAACCAATAAAAGATGACAAAAAACCTCATCTGGATTTTATGACAAGAATTCACTCATGAAAAACTTTCAGTTTTCAGAGGCATTGTAAACCTGAAAATATACCCTAACATCATTTAATCTCCTTACAGCAATGATATCAACACCTTTTGACATGGGCCTAATGGGAGCTAAGGCCACCTCAGAACCAGTGACTGTTGCATTCCACTGCTAATCATGGGACAGACCAAATATGGTCTGATTTGCTTGTACAAAGATTAAATTCAAAGTCTAAACTGATCGAGTCATCTTGGAATTCACTATATTATTCCTAAAGGAAAAAGTTGTTTATACTTGTGGTCCACTGAAGGTATTTAGCCTTTAGTGTTACAAACTGGTCTTCACTGACACAGTTACTGTAAAGTTCTGATTCATCCAAACAAATGGCAGAACATAGCGGCAATAACATGATGTCTTTGCTTTATTCTGTACTGCAGCTCAATAGAGGCAGCTTAACTCTCCATTATGCATAAAGTGAAGCTCATTCATTCCTTGTTGGAGAGCAGACTGCTATAAAACCCTTCTTATTTTAGGTGGAATTGGACATCCTTCAAATGCAAATGGCCATTTCATCTTATAGCTGAGAACTATTTAAAAACTTTTAAACTGCTGTTGTTCGTGTTACTCTATACTTAACACGCAGAAGTGATCCAGTACAATTATGACCTAAGAAATTCATTTATGTTCACAGCTTCCCAAGTGTGAAGCCCAAGTAGTGCAAAGCTCTAATCCAACAGAACCAATGTGATGAATCAGCATACCGTTCAGGGAGTAACTGAAAGGGTACGTAATTAGAAAGTAGATGTCGGCCAAAAGCATTGGTCCATAGGTCTTTAAGAGCGAAATAGCCTGTCAGCTTTTAAGCCGTCCTTCACATCAGACAGCATTGTGTTGGGGTGCAGCTCACTTAACAATTGCACTGTTTAGTCCTTTAAGTTACAGAGCTCAGTTTGACTCTTATAAAAACATATTTCAAAAGGTTTTCCATTTTTTGTTTTTAAATGTTTTTTAAACAGTTCGAGTGCCAAATGAAAACAACACAGCTCTACTTTTCCGAGAGAACCCTAGGATCCACTTGTCTTAAACCCCTCTCGAGAAATATTACACAAGTATAAAACCAAAGTTTTATTTTTCTTTATCTTGTACCTTCATAATACACAAACAGTCAGCCTGTGACACCATCAGTAGTTTTCATTTCATTTTCATTTCATTGTCTTTAGACAGCAGATTCATATTTTGTTAATCTTGTGTTCCCTACAAAGCAGATGTAGCTCACTTAGTTAATTACCGTCATCCTGACATGCTTCGTGCTTATAAATGCTTTCTGTTTTTTTATAAAAACAAAGTAAGAATGTTCATACTGAAAAAATCAAATGCCTCATTCGTAGTCTAAAACTGCTTTGTGTTATGAGAACATACACTATAAAAAACATTAACTTACAGCAATAACAAGAAGCTACCCTGACTAAACAAATGCTGCATGGGCCTTTTTGAAGAAAGCAAGGACACAAAAGAAAATCTAAATGTGATATGTGCATATTTGCTTGGATATTACTCCGTATTTGGCAACGAATCCCCAGCATTCAGTATGCCTTGTGAATCAACCATTACCTTTGAAACCGCACTTTTGGGGGGGAAAAGCGGAAACTTAGTTATTAAGGTTGATGTCTCAAATCCACAAAATTGGGAGCTAAAGAATAAATACTATACCATGCAACGTCATTCTGGAAAACTCAACAATGAGCAGATTTAAAATCGCACCAGGTAAAGATGTCAGCACTGTGCGTTGAGCTCGATTCCTACGCACCGTTTTGACAGGGGTTTCCTTGCAATTGCACCCATCATCCACATGTGACACAGTTTTGGTGCTATAAGCTTTCAATAGAAAACATTTTTCAGGGAAGTGAAGATTTCCCATGCACACATTGGAAACATAAACTTCTGTTAAACACGTGGAACAAACTGCACCCCTGTTGTCAACCTACCACTCCCTCTGCTCAGTGGCTGCTTTACACACACATTTGGAGCTCATTATACCAACAGCAAACTTTTATGAACGCCCTACACACCGACGCTAATTACACAGTGTGGAACACTTGGGCCCAATTAGCCATGCAGCTTTGTTGGTGGTATTTTAGAAGACAACCACAAAACCTCTTCAAGCAACGAGACCTGCAGAGCTGCACAACCAGAATGTATAAAACAGTTTTTGACACCTCATAATGTACCATGTGGAGGAAGGTGAAAATATTCTTTTTTTATAAAATGTGTGTTAGGTTTGTATCATCCCATTGTTAGATTTAAGGGCACAGAAGGAAAATATGAAGGTTTATCTGTAGATTTTGGCTGCAGGGGGAGCTATTAAATACATCTTGTGTATTTTCTAACCATCTTGCCTATCACCATCCATCCATTTTCCGCCGCTTATCCGGGGGCAGGTCGCGGGGGCAGCAGCCGAAGCAGTGAAACCCAGACTTCCCCAAGGCGTTCCCAGGCCAGCCGAGACACATAGTCTCTCCAGCGTGTCCTTTGTCTTCCTCTGGGCCTCCTCCCGGTGGGACATGGCCAGAACACCTCACCAGGGAGGCGAACAGGAGGCATCTTGATCAGATGCTCGAGCCACCTCAACTGGCTCCTCTCAACATGAAGGAGCAGCGGCTCTACTCTGAGCCCCTCCCGGATGGCCGAGCTTCTCACCCTATCTCTAAGGGAGAGCCCAGCCACCCTGCAGAGGAAACTCATTTAGTCCGCTGGTATCTACCCAAAATTCGTGACCATAGATGAGGGTGGGAACGTAGATCGACTGATAAATCAAGAAATTCACTTTTAAAGTCAGCTTAAAAGTGATTGCTTCACATATACCCTTCTGAAACCAGTAATGAAATCTCTAGAAATTAATCTGATGTGAAATCAGAAAGGTTGTCAATAGAATTTTTTTTTCTCCGCACTTTTGCCAAATACGAAATGAGCTTGGACTTACCTCAAAAAAGATTGGATGCAGACGACTGTCACTCTCTTCATACAGATGTGCAGAGGCTCCTACAGAGTACTGAAACAGAAAACATGGCTATAATCAATTGGATCAAGAGAAAAACGTACAAACACACAAGTTCTAGTTGCTACAACTAAAAGTCATATATAGTAACCTGGAATTGTTCTTGTGAGATCTTCATGCAAGTAGTCTCAATTCCCTTGAGTTTCTCTCCTGTGGTTTGCCTTTGTGCTGCTTCTTCTGTGGACATTCCGATTCAAGTCATCTTCCACATGATGAAAGTCTGAGACAAAAAAAAAAAAGAAGAGAAAATCCCATGTTAAATGATTCCATTCCTGGTGGCCAGACTGTTCTGAGCATAAAATTGTAAATCCACACATAATTGAAGGCCAAACAGCAAATTCTCTCAGGATGGTGTAATCCATCCTATTTCCAATTCCAAATCAATGCTTAGTATAGTGCAATATTCCCTGGGGTGGAGATGCTGTCTCTGTCAAAAATGAACGACACTCATGCATGTCTGAGTTCCTCTGGCATTATTTCTTTGGGTAATAGGGCAAAGGTTATTGAAAAAGAAGGAAAAAAAACATATCTTGAGTTTTTCACCCTGAAACCCAGGAGTAAGAAGTGCATAGGCTCACAAATGTCTAGGCTTAGTCTAATACAGATTAAACATGAGCCAATTCATATCTTCTCTGTCTAATAAAGAAGCATAAAATGGGTATGCACATGTGCAATTCACATAAAACAAAAAGACCAAAAAGGAGCACTGGAGGCTCAGCTTATTCAAGAGCCAACAGGTCGAGTTCATCTCATCTCTTTTATGAAAATGTCTTCTTGATTTTTCAAATGAAGCATGCTGACAGCAGGTTTGTGTTTATACATTTAGCTTGTTGAGCAAACTAATCTCCAGACAAATGTAATTACAACATCATGTCAACCATATCAGCACACAAATACTGTCTGTTCCATCAGTGCATTAAAGTCAATTGATTAATGGCAATTAACACAGCAACAAATATTCTAGTTTACATTTTGATCGTGCTGACTTTATTGCTCATTCACAAACTGAAATTTGTCAATGTTCTAAGAGCAGAAATCAACTAAGTGAACTGTTATTAACCTTCCTGAGGAATATGTAGTCAGCAACATGCTCAAAACATACAGATAATAGGGGTTAGAAAACTGTTTTGCTCTGGGTGCAATGTGTAGCAGCAAGAACAAAAGTGCAAAAAACTAGAGAACAGGAATGTCTAAACTTAGTCCTCCACATGGGGTGGTAAAAATGGCTTCATATTACTGATGTATGCAGTAGTCTGCACAAGTTGACTGAGTGAATGAGGTCACCGCAGCTCCCTCAGAACGGTATGGCTGGATGGAATTATATCATGGATCCAGGCATTTTTGGAAATGATAAATTAATTCTCCTTAACAGGCAAATAATGTTATTCTGAGTAGACCAGCTCAAAAATCTCTCATTTTTCAAATGAAAGCATTTGCCAACACACTTTTTTAACAGAGTCAATTCTGTCAGGTGCAAAACTTCTGCCTATTAAAATTTTACCTAAGCTGAAATGTACCGGTATGACATTAACAAACTCAAAAACTCAACCACACAAGTCGAGTTCAAACTGCAAAAAGTTCATAGTATACATTTAAATATACATATAATAACAAAAGAAAACATATTCAAGTGGTTCAGAAGCCTGGGGGAAAGAAAATAAATCTATGGATATGCCAAATGTCTCCCATTTGCTGCTTGTGTACTCTAGTGTGAGTAGTCTGCTCTGCACCTCCCTCAAGTTTGTCTGTCCAAACCTAAGTGGTGTGTGTTCAGCCACACAAAAGAAAACATTTTCATTTTAATGGCAGGCATATTTAGAGTCTTAGTTAAAAAAGTAGTGTGGCCCGATGTTGAGAGGGTAGGTAACAATTTATCCCCAGCTCTCCTTCCCTTCAGTCTGCTGAGCTGGTGCCTCTGCTGCGCTCAGCTGTGCGGCCCCACTCTGTGCTGTGGGTCTAAACTGATGGGCTCGTCTCCTCGCCCCGATACACCGACACTCCAGAGCTACTCGGTTAGATGAAGAAAGGGCAGCACTACAACACAATCTTCCATCTTTAACCTAAAAAGTAACTTCTGTCTCCAAACCTTATGATGCAAAAGTAAAGAAGGTACTACATGCATCTTGGAACTTATTTTTTACCAATTTGAAACAATAAATGCATAAGAGTCCTGGGCTCATTTGACAATGCCTTTTACAACTATTTTTAAGAAGAAAAGCCTTCATAAACAGCTCATACATTTTTCAGAGACCCCTTCAGAAAATATTTTCAAGGGAGTTAGGCTAAAAGTCTGTTTTGAGTAGGCTTTTCTTCCCCTTAGCTGTGAAGTACCTCAGGAGTGACATACTGAATGCCATATGACACAAGAAACAATCATTTTTCAAATAGCTTTTAAGGAACTTTGTAAGCGATCACTCAGGAAATCTGGTTGTAGGTGCCATATGCTTTGGAAATGGCTTAGAATAATGCAGTTTTAGCCCTCATACTCTAATGCAATGTTTGCTCATGGTTAATATATGTTAAGCCCACTAAGGACAGGGATAAAAATGTAATAAAAAAAGTCATCATCTTGAAATGCTCAACAAAGCCCCAAAATGTTATCTTTTTGCGGGTACTGCCCTGATCCATTGATGAGACCCACCCTCTGCAACCCATAATATACCGACACTAAAGTAACCATAACTAATTAAATCTTGATATGAAAATGTTCCCCAACCAGTGGCTTCAATTCTTTGTTTCGCTTCGTTTTGTTTTCTCACATGTGTCACAGCACATCCGCCTCCATCAGAAAGGCCATCTGTCTCCTTGTGTGAATGAATATTCGTTCTCCCATCTTGTTCAGGGTCTGCTCACCTTTTGCCCACATTCTAGTGTTGTTCCGTTAGTTATGAGGTTAACAAGGTAACACAAAACAAGGCCTGGAAATGTTTCCAGTTTTTCTGTGCATGCATGTTTACCGTTTTGAAAATGCTGCAGTTGGAGAAAAAAAACCCAACAAAAACTAGGCAAGCTAACAATTTATGCACAGAGACTTCTGAAAGAACACATGCGTCAGATGGATGCATGGACACAAATAGAGCAGACATTGAAAAATAATGAGACAAGTCTGCAGTGTCTAAGACGGGAACAGGCATGGTGAGAAAGAGTTTGATAGAGGGAGAAGGCAGCGTGACTAACTCACACTCCTGAAGAAAAAACAAAGCAAAGAGAGCAGGCCTCACATAAGGGGATACAAGTGTGACAGAGACAAAACAATGACCCAAGTTTTTACGGAAATTAAGAGCAAATACTTATTAATATAGACGTGTGAACAAGGCAAAAAATAAAAAGAGGGGTGAAGAAGAAGATCACATCCTCAATGTGCTGCAAACAATTCAGATGATGGGGATTAAAGGGATGGGAAGGACATGAAAGAAAGGAGGTGAGACAATAACAAGGAAGTAGAGCATATGGAAACAGAGGGGAAGGGGATGTGAGAGAAGTGAAAAAGTGGGAGATGGAAATGAGGTGAGAAATACAACACAGGAAGATGAGGGGAGGAAAGGAGATGTAGAGGCAAATGTAGAGCCGCTGCAAGCGAGACGGAGTCATAACACATTATGGCTATTATTAGAAAGAGAAGAGGTCTGCAGTAGGAATGTGGAGGAGGGGCTGGGGAGAGATTTGGGAATAGGAGAAGAGATCCAGCCCACATACATGCCAGATGATAAAACCCTATGTGTGTATTTAACAAGATCTTCTTTTTTTTCAAAAGGTACAAGAAGTGAGAAAGGCTGATGGAGTTAAAAGAGAGCACAACGGAGGATCGGGGGGAACGTACACAAAGCTGGGAGATTGGTCTGTGCATAAAGACAGGCAGCAAAACACAACAACAGACAGATGGGATAAAAAGCAGGCAGCGATCAGTGTGTTATTCTGGGGCGAGCCCAAGCAAGTCTAGTTATGTCACTTCAGATTTGTTATGTATTCCTCACTTTTTCCCGCAGCCTCTCTCCTCAGTCCCTACACCTCATCCTTCGCTCCAGTGGCTCCAGTCTCATCCAGAGAGACTCTTCAGCTTGCTGCTGTGCGTGTCTGTGGAGCATAAGCTACCACTCATCATCCCACCCCTTCTGACCTCTTCATTGTACGGTTGGGGGGCAGGGCGTTCAGGATATCTTTAATATTCCATACATCAGTTTCGGAAGAAACTGAAGTCCACTTCCGACAATTGAAAACCCTCAAACTCTAGATGATCTCAACATCCTTTTAACAGATTTTTTATATAAAGCTCAAGCTTGAGGTTTACATTTCAGACAGTGATCAGTGACCATTTCAACTAACATAATTCTTCATGGTTGATACATTAAGAGTTTTTGAGAGTCTGCTCCTGTCCCTCTGTGGTGTGGATCCAAGCTCAAGCAAAGGGGCTTAATTTGACCAATTATAACAGAGCTTTATTCAAAGGAAATTTTCCAAATGTGTGCCAATCTATTTAATCTTTTGGGCATTTCTGATAAATCCACAGCTGTTGCCCAGATGTGGAACGTCACTAGTTATCTCTGTTGTAAATGTAGCCAGATGAAGGGGCTTTAGATTGATGTTGTGGAACGACAGTGTCACCAAGTGGTCACTGCTGGTTGAAACTGTCATGCAAAAACAAATCTTTCAGACTGAACACTTGGCTTGAAAGACAATTAATCCATTGAAACATTTGACCGAAAGGCGACACACTCCTTTCTATTGGATGTCCTCATCATCAAGACAATTAAGGCAGGACAGCAGTAATCATGGCAGAGGGATAATCTGTTTTGTTGTGCAGCATTAACACAACTGCATGCAAAGGCATCCAGATATAGTCACCATGAATGTGACACAGGTTTGATCTTAAATGACAGGAGCTAACCAGAGAAGCCTTAATTTTTGGTAAAATTTGTGCAGATTTTTTATTTGACATTTTTCTTCCCGGTCCTAATAGAGGAAAAATGGCTTTCCCCAGAACAGCAGAGGCATCACCTAAATTTACAGACGGATTCAAAAGGCTCTGCATTAACAGTGTGTGGGTTTTCTGTGTTTCCCTCCCCACTGACTCTTTCAGTCCAGGAAAAGAGGAGGGCAAACAGCTGCAGCAGCAGTCAAGAGCTTAGCAGAGCCGACAAAGCCAGATCTGTGGAGAGACTCCGTCAACACCAGCAGATGAGCGGGGGTGAAAGGAGCAGATCCACAACACAGTGTGTCAACACAAGAGACTGTTTTTGTTATCACATGGGCTGACAGCTCAACGTTGTCTCCGTTCACAGAGACTGCTGCAGTGAAGCAAATCCAGTGTCTCAAATCTGCCTGTGCAACCCAGCTGCTGACTTCAGATGTCTTATTTCCCACTCCCCCTCCTTCTGTTACCCAAAATGATTCTGCAAAACATAACCTGTACTTACCCACTATTAGTCAGCTTAATTTCCTGCCCTTTCACAATATATTAATCTTAAGTAACATAGGACAAGAAAATCATTCAAATTATAAATTGATACAATGCTGCTTCAATTTTAAGATTTCTGTAGAAAATCACGGGTTTCCTTTAGGTTTAAATTTAATTTAACATTAGTCACAGGTTACCAAATTAGTAAGTGATTGACACAGAAAAATTATAACATCAGTACAAGTTCTAACTACACTTACAAATTAGTTGCTTAATTTCTCCCTTCATTAGAATTCCCTGTACATCCGTGGCCTGAAAAAGATAACTGAAATCACTTGCATGTTGTAGGAAATGTTTATGTAAACATATGTATATGTTCCAAGTATTGCCAACAAAAAATTACAAATGTTTTGATTAAACACATATAACTGTTAAAAATGCCATGCAAAAATGTTGTTACCCAATTACACTATAGAGAATTTTACCTTCAGGTTAGTTACATTACAAAACGACATAAACTTGAGCACAAACCTCTTGTCTCCGCGTGTAGAAAAAGCGTCGAAGTCACGCCGGAGGGGTAATGGGAAATTTAAATAACCCCAGACTGAAATTGGTGTTACAAGCTGGAGCGTGGGGTCGCGGAGAACAGGCCCCCTGACCGGAACTGAATGTATGAGGCTGGGAGGTTTCCCGCAGACTTTGATTAGCGGCTAGGTTTCAGGTGTGCAGGCTGGCTGCAGGTGATTGGACGTTCGTGTTCAGGCACGACGCTAGCAGCCAAGGAGCAAAGCTCAGCTGTGTCCTTCAATTCTGAACTGTGAGAAAATTCATTTACTCCACAAAGGGTGGGCGCCACATAAAAAAAATTACTTATTAAATATAAACTGAAATACTCGTTTTCTATGAAGACCGTTTAACTGGTTAAAAATGAGGAAACCAAGACAACCTTTATTACTAAGTTTGCACTTTATATCCCTGAAAAATGCTAGCCGGTTAAAAAAAAAACAGTAAGTTTCAGTCGTTATAAATCTAAAAATTCTATAAACCACAGGAGCTTCTACCACAGGAAGTTAAAAAAAAGAATGATATAAGACAATACAAAAAACTCCAAACACACCACACCTGGTTTACCCAGCAGATTGACTTTATTTGTATCTTCCATGATAATTAATTGTCATCATCATCGCCAGGCTCCCATCAGATAAGTTTATTGCCACCAGAGCCATTACCTTCACTGCCACCACCCACTGAAAGGATGTAATTACACTCCCCTTAACGGGCCCGGGGCAAAAAGCTACATTCTGGGTGTGATATTGACAATCTCATCATCAGTTACATATTCATTAGCTTAGATACTGAGGACATTTTCGGTGGTTGAACAGGAAAGCCCATATTTGGCTCCACATATCTCTGTGTAGGACAATAATGTTTTAGGTGTGACATTATTGTTTGAACTCCGGACAAAACAACAACACTGTGCCAACAATTCCTTTATTTCATGGCTCATGAGTAATCCAGCTGCTTTAAATATTTATCAGATAATAAGGTGATTCTCTCTGAGTTGGAAGAGAGACAGCTGAAGCTTTTGCAGCAATGACAAGTTCCCGGTTGAGTGGACTTGCAGTTTTTAACATGACTACAGCTTTGTTTTCTAAGCGTCAGACACACGTTGTGAGATACCTCAATATTTAGCACTTCTGTAACAATGTGTTTTTTTTTAAATCAGCAAGGCAATCTTACCCTGAATTTGAAATGAACTTTTTGCAGGATGTCTTTTAAGCCAATGATACTGTCAATAACGACTTTTTATCATCACGTTAGAGCCGAAGAAAAGCCGTTTGGAGTTTTAAATTCAGTCGATGTTAACTGGGAAAAGCACATCTCTTTCTTAAAGTGGTGACATGTTGCATCAACACACAGCGCCTCATTTTTCCTGTACAAATGCAAAGGCCACTCACACTATATCAACACAGGCACAAGGCTCAGGAGGAGAAAAAATTCTTCGCAACTAATGTCTGAATTTTCTCGTTTAAAAAGCACTCAGCCAGCATGTGAGACACAAGGTGGGCTGATGCTTTCAGTTTGCAGGGAAATTATCTATTTCCTGAAATCTGTTCTGCTCTGACAGCATAATATGGTAATTGTCCGTGCTAATTATCATTCAGCCTTATCTGGATTGTTTGAAACAGGATCAGTAGGTTATTAGTTATCTTAATAGATTGTAGCATCAATATGAAAAATAAACCCTTTAAATGCAGCTGGAATTCATGTGGCTTGGAATGAAACCAAGTCTAGACATGTTATCTTACAGTGTTCGACAAGTCTGGTATGACCACGCAACTCTATGACCACAAGAGACACAGGAACAGCATAGACAAAAATACATTGGTCATATTTGTTGGACCATTTTGTTATATAGTCAAGTACGGTGTTCGTAGGAAGGTGCAAGACAAGAGTAGAATTATGTGTTCACACAAACTCCTCGCTGACGGTTTCCCCTCTATCCCTTTATTTATGTCCCGTGGGGCAACGATGAGTTACACTTGGGAAATGGAGGCTGAGTCACAAATTGAGAATCGGCTTCACCTAACAGTGCGGCCATCTCAGTGATTGAAGCTCTGGCTGTCCGTTGTTATAAGTTCAGAAAGCTGCTTAGCAACATATACAAGTCCAGGCAGAAGCAGTGGAATGAGCAATATTGCTTTGCCACACATTCAGTCCCAGTTAGAGGAAAATGATTCGATGAGTGAAGGCCCAGAGGATGAATGCACCATCTCTTCACACTGAAGTAAACTGTGTGGAACTTCAGACTACATGTCAAGCAGTTATGTGACCTGTGCGCTTTTATATTTTTCAATGTGCAGCGAACACATCACCTGGTTTGATATCACTGTCGGGTGTGTGTGTTTGTGACGCGTAACAAGCCGACTCAGTGAGTGGACCCACAGCAGAGGGTAGGTCTGTGGGTGTCCTCTGAATACATTTAAGGCTTTGCTGCCACCAAGTGGACAAACGCTAGTTCCAGGCTTAAGCGAAAACATTCTACTGGACTGTCACTCAAACACAAAACATTCATTGGTAGTTACAAAACTGAGCGACATCAAGCACTGGTAGTGAGTCCACCCTTTGTCTCCCCTCAGCACCCGTTTTCTTGCACATTCTGTGGACTGGTAACATCTTTGTGCGAGTGCAGGCCATTGTGTTACGTTCTTTTTCTGTTTCACTTTGGCATGTAAATGGGTGTGTGTGTGTGAAAGAGAGCTTGGGGTGACAGGAATGCAGCATTAACTGAAATCCTGAGCAAAAAAGTTGGCAACGTGGGATAAAAAGGCAACCCAGCACACTTTCAGAGTCTGTGTGTGTGTGCATTTTTGTTTTAAGACTGCATGTGCATGGCGATTAGGGGTTCAGGATAAATATGTATCTACCGTAGAGAGAAAAAAAGACTTCCATAACGGCTGTTTACTGCTGTGACTAAACATGCAACATCATGAGCGCGGACATCATGGACACAGAAATTTCTTGGCACACCTGAAGCGACTGATGCACTTTTGACACACTCCGAGGCAATAAAAGAGCACATAAACATCCAGTAACAACACAGAGAAGTGTCATATGCTAGTTGCAACAGAGAAAAAAATAAAACGAGTCTCATGTATGATAACTGGATCTTTACACTGTATGCAATGTGACCCTTCACTGAACATCCTGAAGAACTGCTTGTGTTACAAAAATGGGAAAAAAAAAACTAAAAAAGAAAAAGGAATTTCTGAGCGTGCAAAGGCAGGTTACTTAAAGATAAACTTACTCAAGTATGCGGATGATATAAAAGCATCAAATGACAGGACATTCTCGCTTTTTTGGGGCAAAATCAGATTTTCTGATGTCTATTTTAAGTTCACTGGCCTCAATTGTACGTCTCAGTTAAAAAAGAGTTAAATCTACATGATTTTGCTCACAGATGAACACAGTAGTGGGCTGAGTGCTTTTTGGGGCCATCAATGAAGATGGTCTTATCCACAAGTCAACAGAGTGAAGTTACAATTAGTCATGTAAAAAATCATTGTCTTTTAATCTCTCATCTTGTTTTGTCACTCAGAAACTTGTCCTTGTCGCTTTGCTTCCAAGTATGAGGTCGTCCTTGCGCCCACCTCACTTGCATGTCCCCAAAAGCTCCACAAGATCCATGAACTAGATTAGGTGCATGTGAATGCGTGTCTTGGTGTGCGTGTGCATGGAAGTGTCCCCTGCTTCAAACCAGGTCAGCAGTCGTGCTCCACTTTTCTCCTTTTCCAGAAAGTTCCCCTCCGTCTCTGCTCAATCCGGATAGGACGTGACAGAATCCATCCTGCCCCCATCCACCCCCACCACCACCGCCTTGCTTCATTCTCTTACTGTGCTTTTCATAACAATTTCAAAAGTAAGCAGATAGAGCAGTAAGGAGACCCCTGTGACATAAGTAAGTGGCGGAATAATCTTTGAAGGGTCCTTTGTTTTGACTTTTAGAAAACTGCTCATCTAACTAGTCTAATTGCTGCTTTAGCAGATTTAGTGTGCTTTGCAAAAAATGGTTCTGTGGTGCCTCTCCTCGGCCGATCTTTCAGGAAAACTAACTCAGACTGTAGAACAAAGATTCTTGATTCTGGTCTTTTTACTAATGTTGAATCCCGACAAAACTCTACTGTTTGGCACTGCATCTGCAAAGTTTGCCAGTATTTGCTACAAAGCTACTAGTAGCTTGTTGTCATGCATCTCTACGTCAGCAAAGGTCTACTTGTTCTAGGTTTATATTTCACGTTGATTCTTCAGAGTAGGAGGTAGCAGCTAGGCACAACTTGGCCAAAGTTATTCTCTTATGGGACTGATGTCTGATTGGGATCATACAGTGGGTTTCATTTTAATGTTCTATGCAGTTTTCCTGCCTGCACTGGATATAGAAAGCAGTTCAAATTGCTTGTTTTTCTTTTTTTAAACCACGAGAATGCCAGCTGAGATAAACAGCTTGAGAGCTGCTCCCCATGCAGTCAACATTATGGACATGAAGAAGACAAAGTGGGGATTTTTCATGCCACAAACACGTACTGAGATATACAGGATAAGGATAGTGGAGATAGCTTTTCTGGTTATTGTATTTTTCTTCTTTCTGTACAGGTCTATCCCTGGTAAGAAATGCTTTATCTTACAGCAGAACTACTTTGACAGAAGTGGTATAAACTACCCACATTTTAATCTTAAACACAGTCTTTTTATTTCGCTCTTAAGGCTCCTTTGTGCATGAGGTATCTTCACTGATATTATTGTACCCTCATGATTTGTTAGTCTTGTTCTGATACTTCCAAAATAGGTAGGTCATAAAAAACACTTCAAGAGTGGAAAATGTCCACTTTATCACACACGATCCTTGATGAGAAATCCGAGCTTACAGAAGCAGTGATTTTTGGAGTGAGCCATGGTGAAATCTGATCTCAGCATCTCCAGGAGCAGACAGAATTGGATCGCATAATCACCACTTACAAAAAAGAATTAGAAAAGCAGAGGGGGGGGGGATGGAAAACACGAAAGGGGGAACTGATGGACAAACTTAATCTAATTTTTGTACAACTGCCTTCATTTCACTGTGTTAATTAAGCATTAATCAGTTATAAAAATTGCATTCCAAAGTGATTGATGTCTTTTTCAGAATGACCTTCATAAACTGGTGTTTTTTTGTGAAGAGAGGAGTGAATGGGAGGAGGAGGGATGAGTGATAAAATGGAGGGAGTGGACAAGATGGCTTGAGAAATGAGGGGATGGTCAGAAGAGAAGGCAACTGCTCTACTTTTCATGGAGCCACCCCCCCCCCCTAACAGCTCCTTAACAGTAATGGACAGAGTGGTGGGGAAGCTAATGGTGTAGGGGGGCGTAAGGCAGCGACAAGATGAGGGGGAAAGAGTTCAGTTCAGTCTTTTCTTGGCACAGTCTACAGTGAGAGCGGCTGGTCATGAGACGTTCAAGAGGACTTGATCTGTCAGGGGGACCAACTGGACTAATTTGGGGATTTCTTTGTAAGCTTCAATGGCCTGAATTTCAGTTCTTTCTCTGCATTTAAAGCTATCTATTTCCATTGAACTTAACATTAAAAACATTTTGGTGATCAACTCCCCCTTGTATATTTTTACAGACTTCTTTCCAGATTTTTTTCTTACTTTAGTTAAACCTCTAAATTAAAAACAAACTTACACACTACCTCTCAGCAGGATCTGTGCCTCCCACCTCGTTCCAAGCTGCTATTTTTAGACCTCTTACCCCTCCCTTTCCTGCATAGACATATCTGGAAATAGACATTCCTTAGTTTTCTGTATCAGGTCTGTGACACTCATCTTCGAGCAGTAAAGCACATAACAGCAAGGATTTTCTTGCTTTCACTCACTTTCTTGAACATCTTATCTTGCTACTGCACTGTCCATCAGCTCTCTTCTAAACGAGAAGACATTTTGAAGAACGTGCTTCATGTGATCAAATCCCCTCCATCTGATATTCCAATTTTCTCTGTTGACTATCATTCCCAACAGTATCTTTTTTTCCTATTTGAACTTCCAGATCAACCTTTTTCTCTCTTGCCTTGGTAGTCCCATCCCAGATCTACTCTAATTTCTGGTTCTGCTCTGACTGAATTGGTTCTTCTCTGACTGTGTTTGGTGCAGTCCTTCAGCTCCTGCCCAAATCATCTTGCACTAATTGTGTTCATTTCTCTTGTTATCACATGTCATCACCCGCATGGCAGCTCTCCTCTCCGTGTATGATGAGGACAGGGAAAAAGAATGCATCCTGATAGGATGGAGGCCGATCTCTGTCAGTCTCCCTTCCCTCTCCACCTCCTCCGCTTTCTTGCTCTGCTTCCTCATCCCTCTCTCTCCCCCCGTCTTCCCTTCTTGCCTGCTCTTCCTCCTCCTCCTCATCTTCTCCTTCAAGAACTCCTCTGGTCTCCTCATTGTTCTGTCTTGAGCCTAACCCCAGGAAACCTCCACCTCCTCCACTGCCTCCTCCTCCGGCACTTCCTCCTCCATCTTCCCTGCTTCCTCCCAGCCCTCCCCCCATGCTTCTTGAATGAAACAGGCTGTTCTGGCGACCAGCTCCAAGTCTCCCCAGAGAGAATCCACTTCGACTGAGCACCAGTCTTCCTCCGATACCTCCCCCTCCTGGTCCTGCTGCCCTGATCCCTGCCACGGTAGCGTTCAGAAGGGCTGTGGTTCCCATTGGGGCTCTTAGCCTAGAGGGAAGACTAGCACTCGATGTGGTCCTCCTGCATCTGGGGCAGCTTTGCAAGAGGTAAGCTGAGTTGAACACCACAGGCAGAGCCAGGGGAGGCGGGTTGGTCCCCTGAGTGGGGGTGATGCCCGGCCCAGAGATGGGAGTAGAGGCTGTAGGATTTGTGCCTCCATTAGAGTCTAAGTCCATAAGGAGGGCTTCAGAGTAGCTGGGAACCATTTGTTGGTTGCAGCGAATGTGCCATTCCAGTTCAGTCATGTCCACAGTATTAACACGGGAGATGGCTCGGTAGCTTGATCCATTCAGGCCTATTCCAATCCCAATTCCTCCATTTTCAGTTCCTCCTTCGACACCATCACCTCTTCCACCTCCACCTGGTCCCCCACCAGATCCTCCAGTGTCTTCATCCTCCCCGAATAGCTTCTCCACGTGGTAGTGGACGTATGCTGTGCGATATTCTGATACTACTCGCAGTGGCCAGGACAGGAGGAAAGCTGAAGCCAGCCAGAAGACTCTGTGCCTGGAAAACCATGGTTGGTGAGCAGGATCAGGGAAGGCCAGGATGTGCTCACGAAAATCCACATTCTTCAGGTGCATTCCCTCTCTGGCCTCCATGTAATCATCAAGTCCCTCGTTTTCCCCAAAGAAGCGTGCTCGCTTGCAGTCCCAAAGAAATAAGCATAACAAGCTGTCAGAACCACACTGGGCAACTAGCTGAACAATAATGAAAAAATACTCATCTGTTTAGTTTTTTATATTTTTAAAACAAATAAAAACAGTGAGAACACACTTTCAGTCTATCTTACCTGTGTGAGGTAGGCAGCTTCAGCACGTGCACTGGAGAAGCTAGGGTACACAAAACATTGCATAAGACAGTTTTAACCCCTGCACACAAATTGAAGCCATCTGATTTTAAAAAGTATCATTGCAGGTACCTGAAACACTTTGTGAAACGGAGGCGAACAGCAGGATGCAGCTGCAGGTCTAGTAGTTCTTTTGACACATCTTTGACACCATAGCGGGCATAGTCAAACTCTGAACTTGAAGCATGCGTGTTTACACGCTCATGGTAGACCTGAGGAAAGAATTAACAAGGAGAAATTGCACAATGATCCTGAAAAGAGACAACTGTGGTCACGAATGAGCAGATTGAGCAGAGAAAAGCATGAATATGAGCCTGTGTCAGTATGAGTCATCGCACCTGTGTTGTTGTGTATGCGTCTCCGTTCCGGTATCTTGTAACCTGTCTGGTTCTCCTCACATAGTGATAGCTGATTGCTTTCCACCAAATACAGGGAGTGGCCTGTTGAAGTCTCTGCACACGCTCATACACTTCCTGCACAACAGATTGGAGGGAAAATATTTAACCCTCAATACTAAACACTCAATGAAATCTGAAGAAACCAAAAAAACTATGTGATTATCTCTCCTGAACATTTATGATTCCATTCTATCAGAAGAATTTTGCATACTCTCTGCCCAATTCTGATGAAAACTGCTTGGACAGATACCTGGAATTCAGCATGAGCCAATATTGCCGTCTTGGAGAAACAATGCCAACATTCCACCAGGTACACCACATACAGCATCGCCAGGAAGGCCAGAGGGATGTAGACATAGCCACTGGAGCACGGGCTCTCCAGGTGCAGGATGTCATTGTAGTAGGCCGCTGATGTGGCGTCGTCATCATCGCCAAGAAGTATGGATGAGGAGCCAAGGACAGGCACGCGACAGAGAGCGCACCAGGCTAATGTGGCGAAACATCCATACATGAGGAGGGTCAGGAGGAGGCACTTCCAGTGGGACTCCCGGCACAGGGAGGAGGCCAGAGACTGCTGGACGGGCCTTTGCTGCAGATGTGCAGAGAAAGAAGGACACGGAGGTTAAGATATTCATGACTGCACATAGGCAACAGCCAAAAGTCTGTTACTGGTGCTATTCTTTTTTAGATTATAAATAAAGGCAAGCACCACTCAAAGAAAAAAGTCTTCAACTATAAGCATAAACAGATTTCTTTCGGCAGCTTTTTAATAATAAATGTTGGTAATAAATGTTTTTGCTTTTAATTCTACTTAAATGAGTAATACAGCCCTGTGCTCCACTACTTTCTTAGCTGATTTCTAATCAATTATTGAAGTTAAAAGAGAAAGCACAAAATAAATTAATAAATCACAACGTCAAACAAATTCTGCAAACCCATGAAGGTACTTATTGATCATTTCCCAATGACTGAGAAAGCCAATGCTTCTTAATCCATTTCCACCTCCTATTTTGGGATTTTCTCTTCTTGTGTCTCTTTCTTGGCCTCTTATTCATCATCCCCTCCAGACTCCTTTGCCCAGCCTCACTCAGTTAAGAGCCATTATATCAGAATTGTTGATGTGGCCCAGCCAAAACATTTGACAAATTCTTGTGCTTTCGTGTTGGCATTTAAGACTATGATGAACAATGAATTGTCAATGTTGCATTGGATTGTAATAGATTTAGGGAGAATCTTAAAAAAAAAATGGATTCAATGTGCCTGCCGAGCCCACTGATTAAGTTTTAAGAACCTCCCTGTTTGGTAAATAGTCCAAAGCTTCCGCCGAAGTGTGCTGGGTTGACCAAAGGAATGCATTACAAAGCCCCACACCCATCATAGGATAAGTGCTGTGTATTAGACGTATGCAGACCTTGCATTACGGTGCACTCAAACACACACACTTGTTTCAGGATACACAGATATAGCTGGTCTAATGTGCCACTCTCCCCTCTTTTGCCATCTCTCTGTTCAAACTCACGTCAACACGCACGATCTCAGCAGTGTAATGCAGCCAGCGGAGAGGACGTGAATAATTTAGATGAGAACGAAGCATCTAGACTGTTCTCAAGCCAGCTGACTCTATTCCAACATTGGCAGCATATCAGTGCTGATGCAGTTGGTGTGTGTGTGTGTGTGTGTGTGTGTGTGTGTGTGTGTGTGTGTGTG
>JABUIW010000074.1:795031-819731 GCA_013363375.1 Menidia beryllina
GTGTGTGTGTGTGTGTGTGTGTGTGTGTGTGTGTGTGTGTGTGTGTGCGTGTGAATGAAAGTGGGGGGACAGATTGCGCTAAAAGACAGAAAAGCTAGTGTGTTTTATTAATGATATATGCACACATAAAGAGACAGAGACTGTTCACACAAACACGTGTTAAAGAGTGTTCATTTGTTTCCTTAATATGACAAAGCTAAAGAACCACATAGCGGCAACGCAGATGGGTGACACCAGTGTCCTTCCCTCCTCACAGTCAAGTCAGCCAGTCCTGTCAGCAAGTCTCTCCTTCCATTTGTCTAACACACGAGCCCCTTTCCCTCCCTCCTCATCACTCACTCCTCTTCATTGTCTCCTTGTCCATCGCAGTGGAGCTACAATAAGCTATCTCACTGGCTGACACACACACACACACACCAAATGATTCCTTTCTTTTTTTTTTATAAAACAATTGTAGAACCAGGGCAGGCATGAGGGGCAAAATGAAGGGCAGCATTAGTCTTTCACCACGATCACTTGGAAAAATGCTCATCAAAAGCATTCAGCTGCAGATTTTGAGATCCAAAAACAAATTCCTTTGAGAAGTCAGTGGATTAGTATCAGTGATACTAATTTCATATCATGTGCTCTTCTCCCTCAGTGCCTCCACTATTAACATCCTCTATTCTTATGTAATCTTTTTCCCCCCTTCCCCGAATTTTCACTCCCACCTCTGAATCATTTACTCTCCAATCTCTCCTTCCTTTTCATCCTCAGCCCCGTGTCTCATCAGTAACATCCTCTCTGAAAGTCTGTCTCTAAGTGAATTGATCGGGCTAAATGCGTAGTGCATTGAGCGTGTGTGTGTGTGTGGGGGGGGGGGGGGTAAAGAGCATCAGAGACAGAGATAGTTATGAACTTTTCATGAATGCAAAGTCTGAAAGGAAGTAGAATTACACAGAGAGGAGAGCTGAGGAAATGGCAACACTGACACAGACTGCTCTTCTCTCAGGAGGATTTTGCTGCACAAATGTCCTGGTTGTCCCTTTCCCTCCCTCACCATCCTATTTTTCTTCACTCCAAATATCATCATTTCTTTCTCTCTGCGAGTATACAGTGCCAAAAGAAAAAGATATTGTAGCCTTAGAAATCATACCCAAAAGGGTTTGGAGACATATTTCCCCCCTGCTCTGCACCAGTATGGCTCCAGTGCAGAAGAAACACAAGAGTCAAATTATTCCTGTTTTCACTTACTGTGCCTAAATGAGCAGTTCTCTTTTAAGCAGAAGATAACATAAAGTGATGTCGCCAGGGGACACAGCCTCAAGATAACTTGGTCTTAAATCAGTGGTACCACTTACACATTAGCAACCTACAGTGAGTGTTGATATCCAGCATCTATTCTCATTCCACTTTTAATTCTACATGATGGTTAAACTATTCCAATCATCCTAATCATGACAGAGCTGCTAATGTGGGGTCCATTTAATCCTAGAGTTTGGACGCCTTTGCTCCCATCACCAGACGTTTTTTCCCTAAAAATCTCAAAGTACAGGTATGAGAAAACAAAGTCTCAGAAGAGACAAAGATTAGATAAAACTGGGCCACAAGCAAATCTAAAACCAGATTATGTCAGGAGTAGTGTGAAAAAAAAAACAATAAACTTCAAACCATCTTCTTCACCAGCCTTTGAGTCCAGCAGATCCGTCTGTGGCTGACAGACTGAACAGGCTGACTGGGACAGTCTCTGTTCAGAATACAAAACAGAAACATAAACAGAACAATATTTGTTTGTAGGACGGTGGTTGGTTTTTTGGTTGGTGCTATCAACACCTAGGCATTTAACTGAGGGCTGATCCATGGTTGTCCATAGGATGAGAAACTTGGACACATCTGATCACAAAGGTGACCACAGAGATTTTATCAAAGCCATTGCAAATGGGTTGTAATAAATTAGCCATTGCAATACTAACAAAAAATCCCTATAACAAATTCTAGAAATGCACACTGGATAGAAATGCATGACTTGTCCTTCTCAATTTTTGTACATTTTAGTTTCTATTACAAGACCATACACATGATAAAAAAATCCTCTATAACATTTACCACTTAACTCAGACCCTCAGGGACGAGCCCAGGTTGAGACTAAGACAGAAACAAGGCAAGTAGGAAGCACTGGAAGGTTTAATCAGTCTGTGAGAAGTACTTAACCTGACGCTTATTCCGTACCAGCAAGAGTCAATTTCTTTAGTTTTGTCAGATAAGCATTTAAGGTGTGTAAGATGAATGTGTTTCATCCTTTTTAAATGTCAGAGATGCCAGAATGACTTCCATAAAGGACATACTGGTGTATCTTCGATTAGAGCTAGGCCAGTAAGCATTCTCTGTCCTCTAGGTCTTTTCTGGTTTGGATGTGTTTAAAGAATTGAGATATCCTCAAATGTACTTGGATTTGAGCAATTTCAGGCTCACAGGGATGGGGATGGAGGAGGGAGGAAACAAGGAAGCACAAATTGAAGTACTAAGACCACCCCCATGAGAATCCACAGACTAGCTTACAAGTTAAAACTATTCTTGGCTCCTGAATCATTCCTCAAATTTCCCTATAGCACAGAATCTGACCAAAACCTAAGCATCACTTCATGACCAGTGACTATCACTTTGAGCTGAGAATGGCGTTCTCTGCTGCAAAACCCCACAGCTCCTTTTTTGTGCCGCAAACCTGTCGCTGCTAAAGCCACCTGTGTGGGATCAAGGACAACCACACACCATTTTCTGAAGCTGGCAGGAATCCTGAACAATATGCCTAATGTGGACTTAGGGAGGGATCACACACATCTGTGTGTGTCAGAGATTTTTGTAAGCTGCAGTTTGGGTTTTAGACATCCTGTCCAAACAGATACGTCCTCCGAGGCAGGACGTATCTGTTTGGTTTTCACATTCTGTAGCATCACTGTAAAGCTAACAGCTTGTAGTCACTGTCCCTCCAAACGTATTTGGGTGAAAGACACCGTAGAAAATCAAAAGAAACTGTCAGAAAATCATGCATTAGTGAGGTGCACTGATGGTTTTCACACATCCCTTCCTGCATTAAGGTGTCTAATAGAAGAGCTCTCGGTCTCAGCTCGCACTGATTCAGCTAGTTAAGTGTGACTTGGAGCAGCTATAATTAGCAGCCCCAGCATGTTGGTGGCGAGTTGAGGAGAGGAAAATGTGCTGTTGATGCCTGCTGAGCACTGTTAAAATAATTCCCTTTCATCAGGACCAGATTGAGTCATTTGGAGATGCCATGTTAGCACTACCTTTGCTGTAATAGCTTCTAAACTGGTTTTTAAGTGTCAGCCTATGCTCACTATGCTGCCAACACTGTTCCTTTATCTTTAAACACTTAACATCCACCAGTGACAATTCTCAGCAAGGTTAGTCTCATAATCATAAACAGAGTTTAATATAGGCAGCAGCAGTGGCGGCCGGCCCATAGGGGGCGCTCGGGCGCCGCCCCCCCAGATGTGGAGGGGGAAAGTCATAATATATATATTTATGTATATATATATATATTTTAAAAGTATAATCAATGTCAGTTTTACTTATTAGCATGTGGTTACATGTAATATGAATTATTAAAACAACACTTCCACCAGTTGACTCATTCAACAGTGCATTTCTACCCACAGAACGTATCGTTTCTCTTCTGGGGCGCCAGCCCCAAGCGCCCCAGAAGTGCAGCGAAATAACCAATTGAAAAATGTTGCTAGGGAAGATGAATAAATATTTGGCCAATCAGCATCGCCCAAATTATTGGCTTCGGGGCGCCTGGAGCTGGCGCCCCAAAGCCACGGACGTGTAGCTATTGGTCAGTCATGCTGTGACGTAGAGATGACGGCGACGACGACAGTTGAAGAGCAGCTTTCACATAATTCAGTGAGATCTTTACTGAGTTCTCCTTTCGTGAGAAGGAAAATGGTGGAAAAATTCAATGTAAAGGAGCTGGGACCTGACAGCCCGAAATACATTTAACGCAACGAACAAATGAAAAGGCGAAGTCCTACAGCCGGCCTTTAACCGCAGCTGGTTCCAGCGTAAGTCCTGGCTGACTGCTGGTGGGACGCCAATGCACTTTTTTGTTTTCCCTGCATCCTTTTAAAAGTGACCGGAGTGATTTGACGTGGACACAGTCTGGACAGACAGACTTAGAACACATCTCTGAACAATTAAGAAACATGAAATATCACGAGTTCATATGGAAAACTGTGTTAAGCTAACCGTGTTAAGCTAACCACCTGTGTGCCTACTTTGTGTGTTTGGTGACAAATAGTGAAATTGAGTGTTGTATTTCATACTGTTCCTTTCCAAAATAAGACCTAATATAGCTTTAAATGGTTAACTGTATATGTAAACTGCAGAATCTGATAAGGGAATTAAATGCTTATTGTGGAATTGTAGTAGTTTTATGACTTTTAACTTGAATGCATGTACTGGGTTAGGCAGGGAAATCTATTGGCACACCAGCCCCACCAAGATTTTTTGTCACCAGCCGCCACTGGGCAGCAGCCTTCCTTTCAGCTCAAATTCATGCCGTTAAGACTCTTGCTAAGCCAAAGAGCTGGTACCCATTAAATATTCTTTAAATGTTACAAAACCTATTAAAAAGAAAAGAGAAATATACTGGGACACTGCATGGGATGCTATGAGATAGTCACTCCAGTCCACTTTCGTGATGAGTGGCTGGTTTAATGGAAGACTAAGATGTGTGCTGTTCACAGCACCCGTATTCCAGGTGTTTTACAGAGACTCTGAAAGCAGACAGTTCTCATCTATCCCAATCTATGTTTTGTGATTAACTAATCTGTTTTGTTAATTTATTTACAATAAAAACTGAAATGTAATAAAGGTATTCAAACACGAAACTCCAGGGGTTCTGAAAGTGATTCGATAATCTATAAATGCAGAGCTCTTTTTATTCACCCAGAACTTCTAAATTACAAGATCATCCCTCTAGTGATATCTGCTAGTTGTTTACAAAATAAAGCTGTATGACATGAATGCTAAACTCCAATTGGAAAGCATTTATCATATAGCAAGGAAAGTAGTGTTTGCACAGTGTTATGTTGGTACTTCTGCTTCATTTAACATTCTAACTGCTTCTTTACCCATTAAGATTGAAAGACTGATACAACCAGAGACTCTATTAGATAAGGGTCTTATAGTATACTGCCTATACAACGTCACATTAATGTTGGCAAAGAGCAATGAGATCACTGAAATCAGCTCTTAAACGCTGCATCTCACGTTTGAATGCTTTGGATGTGCCAGGTTAACTCTTTTTTTTATTCGCAAAGGGAGCCAGAAGGGGATCTTTAACTTAACTGTGCACACACAAATGATTGTGTATCACTGAAATGTGTGCAAATCATTAGTTGACTTATCACAAACCAAAAAATTACTTACATTAAAAATTGTATTGATAACATTACTGCTGTAAATAGCTCAACTTTTGCACTCTGTGTTTAACTCTCTGTCAGTTTAATAAGGCAGAACTATAGTTTGAATCCAATGGTGTTGAAATGAACAAGCCACTAACAATTAATAGATTTTAGCTTTGTGTTTCGGGGCACTAAGAAACTTCCAGAAACTCTTTGCATCATCATCTAGATCTCAGCTGTGTGGACAGACCATCACCATGTCCATTACCTTTAATTAGGACAAGGTGAACATCACGATACTATATACACAGGATGCTCCAGAGAAGGAGACTGAACACTGATGCAAATGGTGCTATACACGCTGTTTCTAAAAATAAATTAAACCAAAACAATACAAATATGCAGATATCGTGATTAACTGTTTGTAGACTGTTTAGAAAATTTTAAAGGCCAGGTTTTAAAATGAATTGATCTGATAAAATGGAAAAGTTTTTAAAAAGCTTTCATACTAAGACACATTTGTTAAGCTGTAACAGACCTCTGGAGGAAAATAAACAAATTCCACGAGAATTCCGATTTCATGGAGGGAGGTGTGCCTCTAAACAGCAATTTCTATATCAGTCATGCAGATCTACAGTTTAATTCTAATTATGCTTGTATGACCTCTGCGAACTGCTTGTGTCCCTGAGAGCAGAAAAGAGATATGAGTGTGCAGATGCTTGAGAGGGAGAGTTAAGAGGAAAGAGATGGGAGGATGAGGCTGTAAAACTCCACCAGGCAAATCTAAAACAGGAAGGAGATCAGGAGGGGACGGTGAGAGAGTAATGGAGGCAGAGAGCAAATGCAGGCTGAAATCATTGCATTACATCGCACTTCTGCAGTGCAGGCATGGATAGAGACAGAGGAGAGTGGGTAAAATGAAGTGAAAGTCACTGTTTAACAGCCTTAGCCATTACACATTATGTATTTAAGGCTTTAAATCACCACTAAGCAAGCCACTTAAACAAGGCTTATGTTACAAAAACTAGCTGGAAAATCGAGATGAACTCCTTTTACCATCCAAAAGGAATCATACTTACTGCCTTCAAGCAAACAGAGTGAAAGCATCCTCATCTACTTGTTTATTCTAATATTGGTTTTTAAACAGTCCTGTTTTGTGATATTTCATAGTCAAATGTTAAATAAAATAAATATGAAAAATGAGCAAGAACTGCAACCTGATGACTTGACAACAGAAAAACACTTGCTACTCGGAGTCTCGCAGTAGTTTTATCGACAGCAGGAACTTAAAAGGACCTAACATGAAGACAAACTTAGACAATACACTTCTCCGCACACCACCACCTTCAATCAGCGCCTTTGCACTGACAGGATTTTTTGTTTAGAACTACATACACCAAATTCTGAACCTAAACATTCTTTCTATTCGAAAATAGTGACTGCATGACCTGTCCCTTTCAACCTCTAAATAGCTAGTGCACGTTGTCTTGATCAGAATGATTAGTTAGGTGTATGTAATAATGTATGTAATAGGAATAGTTGGTACAACATTCAAACATTTGCACAGCCATTTGAATACTTAAATACATTTCTGTGACATACTTTTATCAAAATACCTGAAGATGCAGAATAACCCTTTTTATTTTAGCCATGTCTGTAAACCCCTTTTTAAAGCAGTTGTTTTGGGCCATGGCATGAGCAATTGGCCTGCACTGTAAACTCTCACGTCAGCAGGATTTCCCTTATTTGCCATCGGTAGTACAGCTTTAAGGCATTTCCTTTACCGGCAGTTAGACCACAGACAGGTTGTATTCGTCTGCCTTTAAAGGGGCTGAGGTTGGTAAAATACTGCACCACAGAAAAGCTGAAGTAGCTCATTTACTAAACAGCTGTTTTAAGTTGAAGTCAAACTTGTTGGTGTATGTCACCTTCAAAACCTACACTAAAATGAACCAAGACTGAAAATGACTTCTCAGATACTTACATCAACTTATTCTAAAGTTCAGCCTCTGGCAGCAGGAACTGACCCATCTTTGGCTCTGTTTCTTCAGTTCAGAATCGACCTGGACCAAGATGTTTAGGCGATTCGATGGCTGTGCCTGTGTTGCTGCAAATGCAGTCTTTAGCAAACTCTTCTACAGGAACATGACCCTCTAAACAGTTTATCCATAACCCTGGTAAAGCTGGTGGGAGATGTAGGATGCATGTTCCTCATACAGCTGACAGCAGAGCAGAACACTTCCTGGGGAATCGGTCTTACAGGTTGAAAGCCAGCAGGCGGGGCAAAGAGATGGGAGGCCAATGAACTTAACAACTAAGTTAAGTATTGCACTTTATTACAGTATTATAAAACCAAAACAAAGCCCCAGGAATGACCACTTCATATGCCCCAAATGTGTGCAAATAAGCACAACCAAGTCATTTTTACTCAAGTAAATCCCTTTTAAGAGGCCAACCTACAGCTAAGAACTGTTATTTCCCTCACATTACGTGGGATTGTGTAATTTTGGATGTCAGGTGGGCGTGTGATGTAACCCTCTGGTGTATTTCAGAGGAGACGGCTGACAGATGACATGCTCTACTATACTGAAAAGACCATCCTCACCAGACAGTCACACATCCTCCAGCAGACATTCACTGACTTTCAACACGGGTTTTAAGCCCCTTGAATCTAAACCGAACCTTGATCTCCATTCATATAAAAGCCAGAGTCCTTCTCTGTGTCCTTGCTCGTGTAAGCCAGGACATGTTTTCTCAATGAGGATATGACAAGCCTAAGTATGCACGTAATAAGGTGTGAGCTATGTCGACATAACGGGCTGTTTGGAAGCCACCGTCAATGACACGGAGAGGCAAGGTGGGAAAACGTGAAACTACCTGGTTTCTTTCTATTCCGGCGTAAACAAACGCGTGTCCGTGAAAGTAGGCTAAAAAAAACAGACATCCTTTCTTACCTGCTCTCTTCCCAACCCGTCCTCCAAAATGGGCTCTTCAGCAGTGGCCGTCTCTTCCTCCGTCTGCATTTTCCTTCTTACCACACCTTCCTGCACCTTACAACCGAACACAGGCAGCTCCTCGCCCGGTAACGTCCGAAGGCAGGGACCTCCCCGGCGGAGCAGGGAGCTCGGTCACCCCATCCGCCGCAAGTCGGTATCCAATTTCACGATGGCGGGGCCTGCGGCAAATAAGCATCATCTGCCCCTGACTCGGCGGCACCCCCTTGGTCCTTCCTGCGTCTCCTCCAGGTCACTTTTTATCTTCCACCTGCTCCATTCTGCGGTTCTCTTTTTGAGAAAAAACTGACTCTCCCCGCAAGTGTCAACCCCCCCCCCCCAACGAACTCCCCCAGTCTACCGTAACGCTGATGCCTCTCGTGGTAGGAGAGCCTGAGGAGGGTGCATACGTGCACGTGAGAGCGCGTGACCGACAGTGAAGGAGACTCAGCTGGCCACGAATCAAGAATTTCACCGACTTAGCTGGTTAATAAGAGGAGAGTCCAGACAAACAAAAGAGAAATCGCAGCAAGCTTGACCGTCCTTGTTTAAATGAGTTTGCACGAAGCTGCACCTTCCATCGGATCCCCGCTGACGTCATACACCAACATCCCCACCTCCTTCTGTCACCTGAGTACGTAAAGGCGCGTGAGTTCGACTCCCGCATAGCCACAAAGCGACAGCTCATTAGTTAGCACATTGTGTAGGAGCCAGCAGTTTAATTATATAACCACCCACCCACCCTTTTCATTTCTCACATATGTGATCGTCAAGATGTGAGTGAAAAAGGCGAAGTGCAGTCAAATGATTAGCACCAATTCAGAGATAGGAGCACGAACACAGAAGCAAATAACCATTCAACATTCTATTCATCCAGACTACAAGATATGTCACCTCATTTAGACACAGCTCTCAGTTTAAATCATTGGGTCATTTGACAGCACAGCACTAAGGTCACTGTGCCTCACTGCTGGTTTCATGATGATATTAAGCCAAATGGAAAACTCTTTCATCTACATATTCTTGTGATATGTCTAATAATTTCTTTTTTAGTTATTATATACGATTGAACAAAAAGTTATTTAAGAAAAAGGTTGAGAGATAAAGGAAGAGAGAGTTCTTAAAACATTGTAATTAAAGCACAAACTACAAGTCAGCAAAAACATTAAATACGAATAATAGTATCAAAATGCAGAAGCAAGAAAAAAAATATTTCTAAAGATTTTATTGCTTATAACAAAAGCAAGACTTAAAACAGACATTGAATGAACTAAATCTGAGAAAAGATTGATGTGTTGTCATTTATATGTCCTGAAATGAGCAAAGAGAAACAGATGAGTCATACTGACACTGAGTCGTGAAGATTTTAGCTTGTATTTGACTGTGTGATACTGACCTGCTTTGACGAGAAGACAGAACAGAAGTGTGTTGGCTAATCTGTGTGTGATTTCCTGTAAAAACTCAAGGCTGGAAGGCCTTGGAGCTTCTCTTTTCCTGTGTTCTGCTTTGTTCCTTATCAAACAGGTCCACAGAAAGGATGGGTGCAATTATGTAAGAACCAACATCACTGCAGGTTACCTCTTCAAATACATTTAATCCGCGCTAAAGTCATTTGTAACAAAATGTATTTTTACTTCAGATATAAATAGTCGTTGCTAATATGATTCATGTATACAGAGGTGATGGAAGGATATTAGCCGTGACTGGCAGATAGAGGATGTCTGTCTCAGTATGGATGATAATATCCTGGGAGACGTGCTTCTTTTTCTCAATTTCTGCCTGTGCTCCACACACTGCAAACAGCTGAACCTTCAATTCAACACTCAAACCTGCCGCCACCTACACAGACCACACAAAAATATATTGTTTTTTTATTTTCAGTGGTGTAAGTTTGAACATTTATCTAAGGATACAAAGGAACTGCCTTGTTCAAAAGATTTGTGTGTAATTTCAACAGTATATATCCATCATGTGTTATTAAACATACATAACATCCAGAAGAAAACTTACAGGGCCAGGATTATAGATGACACGGAGGCCTGTGGCAGGAGGAGGCTGTTTTACATGGAACCTGGCAGTGACCGTTCGAGCAAAAAATCACAAACATTTTCCCTTGAGACTTGAAGGTGACTCACAAATAGCTTTCACCTAAATACAGCCCTCATTCTTATTTGATTGGAAAAATAACTTTGAAACTATCTTTAAAGGTGCATCTAAACTCATACCTCGTTCACTGCTATATATTTGAAACAAAATTTTGTCTTTTTTCATCCCTCCATTTGGAGTTTGGTGTCCTACCTGCATGTGTCAACACCCACATTCCTCATGATCACACTGATGGTTGCAGAAGTGCCCATCTGCTGCATACCGAAGTCAACGCTTGACGGGTGAAGCTGGAAGCCCCTCAATATGGTACCCGCATCAGATAGAGAAATCGTCCGACACTTCCTCCTAACCGGCTCCTCCACCTTCAGGAACTGCAACAAAGGACACACGCTAAGTTATGAGTACAGTTTTAAGAAAGTCAGCAAATTTGACACCAATAATGGATTTAATAAAAATGACAAAGGCAGGCCAAGAAAAAAACGCGACGTTGTGAAAATCAAATACCCATCCTGGATTCTTCAGTCTGTAGAGGTTAAGAGTGTCAGGGGTGGGTATAGAATAGGCGTCAACCAAATGCTTTGTCCTTCCAAGCAAGGATGGGTAATAGCTCACCACTTTTGTTGTGAATTCCATCAGACACTGTTAATGTCTTTTTTTTTTTTTAAAGGCTGGAAAGAAGATTATTTGGAATGTTTTTATAATAGAATATTTAGAAGGTCCAGGAGGTTGGAGGAGAAATCTAAAGGTCAATGTCAGAAAGATTGTTTGAGTAGAGAGATTTGAATTGTTTTCTCAAATTTTAAAATAAGTTTCCATTTATTAAATACAATAAAGTTAATCTAAATGAAGTGTATCTATGTGGATTTGCGTTTGTTAAATAAAGCTCCAAACAAATTCCCAAATTAAAGATATAACTTTTCACTGTATTAAGAAAATTTCCCATTTTTTCTGGATATGAGGTCTGCACATCTAAAGATCCATTTCAAATGTCTGAATTCTTGGTTAAGTGTCCTTACATGTTGATTTGGTACACTGCATGGTTTAGAGCTGAGGATGCAGGCTGGTAGTCTGACTGCAGTACGCCTGGGCTTCCCAGTAACATCCACCTGGGTTGGCTTACATTTCCTTGATGACCCTATCAGACTGCTTTCGCCTTGACATGGTTTACAAAAACAAAAAACAACATTTAGTGCAGTCACAGATTTTTCCCTTTGGCTCTAGGATTCTTAATAAAACCAAACACAAAAAACATTGTAAGAAATTATTAGGGAAGAGAATGGGATGACTAAAAAATCATTCTAAGAAATTTCAATAAAACAGAAGTGTGGGAAACGTACCAGCAGTCTGTGGTGTGGGGTTAATGGGTCTCTGTTCAGCTAACCTGTCGCTTCCTGCTGCATGACTAAAGACAAAACACATCTTTAAAATTGAGTGTAATTGTGTAATGTGCAAAAGACAAAGATTTCCGGTTATGCCCTACAATCCTGTGCCTAAAGAAATGAACACATTGACTTCCCTCAAGGGAAATCTATAATTACCTTTCAGACTTGGACGGAGTTGGGTTTAAAGGTCGTGGAGCTGTGGTAACAAATACAACATTATAAATGTACATGGAGAAAAAGATTAATTAAAATCAGCATCATATGAGTATATATCACAAAGGGTGCATTTTAAAATGAGTTCAGTTTGGTTTCCTTTGATTCATTCTGACTCAACAGTAACTCACTGCTCTGTTGTGATTCCTCTTCATCAGTGGCCTGAGGACAGTCTGACTTTGGAATGAGCGAGATATCAATGGACAGATTTCCCATATCAGGTGTTTGGTGATGTAGTAGATTCTGGATAAACAGGGTAACAACACAGCTTTGTTAAGTAATCTGACCCCAAAATGGTATGAAAATTATTGATGGTATATGAAATCAGAATATGTAGTACTGCATATAATGGAATGTTCTCTTGATGGAAATAAGGAACAACAGTTTTGTTCCTCAGAGCCTCCCTTTGAGTCCTTTCATCGCTGATTTCCTGTCTAAAATAAACATGCAAGAAAAACCTTTAGATATAGATTAACAGCAACTGGAATCCAATACAGTTTTAATAATTGTGGTTCTACTTTTTTCTGATTTCTTAAACCTTTTTGTTAACAATGCAGCTGTGATCAAAGCATCAGTGATCAAAGCATCAGTGGAGTCCTTCAGGGCAATGCATCGGTCCATCTCAAAACACTTATTTTAATTGTTGGAGTAAATACTGAAATTGATCAAATTAAAAAGGTTTGTTCAAACGTGAGGATGGAAGATGTCTGCATACATTCAGTTTACCTGTATTTAACAAGTCTTTCGGTCCATTTCAAATCATTCCTGTTAGAAAAACTAATAGAGAAATTAAATTAAAAGGATATTAAAGGAGTTTAAAATGTATTTTCTGCCATTTTGTTTTTATAAGTATTGTACCTTTGTGCTCTCTCCAAACCATCACTGGCCTGTGTGTTTGTGTCTTCTGTAACATCAGACTGCACAGCTGATGCTCCGACTCCTTGGCTGTACAGACTGGCTACATCCACTAAATAAACAGAAATTCTCAGACAAAAATAAACAGACATTCCACAATGTTGTCTGTCTTCTGAAACTAATAAACAAAAACATACATTTACAAGAGCACTCCTACAAACCAACAGTACCTGTTTTCAAGACAAATTTACTAAATGATGTGCACAACTAGTTGTGTTTCCCACCTGAAATCCTGGTATCAGAGGACTGACTTATATCATCTTCATCTGCAAAAGACTACAAAGTGCATTGCTAATCATTTTTTTCTGTATCATCATTGTATAAATAGGCTTGTTTATTTCAGATTTTGCTCATAAGTAGGTAAAGATCCTAATAATACAATCTTACAGTTCATTATGACAGCCAAAGAAACTGGAATCATTTATATGATGAATATGTTTTGGTGAACTGTGTATGTGTGTGTGCATGCATTCTTGTGCATGCATTCACCAGTATAAGAGTGAAGAGATTTTTGGCATGGTCAACCTCCTCCTCAGATCGGGGGTCTTTCACTTTAATCTCTTTTGATAGCTGTTCTCTCTCCATCAAACTCTCAATGTATTCCTATAGAAACATCCAAACACTCGTCATCTCCAAAAGTCACAATTCAGGGAACCAAAGTCAGATGTTTTTCAGATATTGCTCCATTATTTTACACAGGTTCAAAAATAGGGGAAATCATTCTATTAAAATATTTTTTGAATGAAAAAGAGGATCAACAGTTTTACCTTCAGTCGTATGTCCACAGTATTTTTGAGTGCTGTGGTGAATGGTTGGTGCTGGAAAAGTTCCCTTATCTCCAATACTTTAGGGCAGCTCCTGACAAGTTGGTGCTTTGCTTCAGAGCCACCACACCTCTCTGTCAGACTCAAACCAACCCCTACATAGGTACCAAATGCAGGACCGGGCATAATCTTCTGGAATAGAGAGAAAAACAACAAGGGTAAAATTTTGCCATCAGCCAATGTCTGTATGTGTACATCATATAAGTTAGAATATCTGTACCTCCACTGGTGGGAAGTCATGCCAGCTACGGTTCCTGAGGTTGGGAGGGGTGATGTTAGGGTTTTGTTTCTCTAACATCCACTGGAACCACACATTCTGCGGGCTGGGTTTTAAGATAGTGATACCAAACTCATCTTGAAGAGGAATTCACACATAAGAAAATGTTGATTATAGAAATAACCTATTGTTCAATGATCCCCTCTGATTATTTTTGCTGAAAAGTACTAACTTTGTGGATTACAGTTTCTTTATGTGTACCTTGCTTGTCTGGCAGTGATTCTGTCAGCAATGCAATGGTGGGGTCAGAGTATGCTTGGTGAAGCAGCTCCTCCACAGTATGAGAACTCAACAGCTCAGTGCCTGAACCATCCTCGTCCACCAAAAATAGCCTAGGAAAAGAGTATTTCAGACTGTCAATAACAATGCTCCCCATTAAACGCAGAACCATGCTCTACTTTTTTTACTATCACTGATATTATGGCTTAAGGTCTGAGTGAAATCCACCTAGGACAGTGATCTTTGTTTTTTGCAGAAACTGTTCCCATTTCTCTTTCCTCCTCCTCCCCTTCTATATTTTGTTTGGGAGTTCCTGGAGCAGGATTCATGCTGAGCACAGATATCTGCCCATCTTCCATCACCTGTAACACATCCTGTTAATCTTTCTAAGGCACCACACAACACAATACAGTTTTTTTTCCTGTTTGTTTTAGAATCACCCAGCGCTGGATAATTTCAGAGCCTGGGAGACAGCTTGATTTATCCTCAGATAGTCACGGAGACAAACCTGGAAGTGGTTCCCATCAGCATCCATAATATCACAAGCCACTTTGTCTATGTGACTCATGGTGTAAATGCCTGTTTGCTTTTTGGTGGCACCATGCTTTGCACTGGAGGCTACCAGTGGGTCAGAAGAGTACACACACTTTCCATCGTTTTGGATCTGCAGGAAGCCAGCACTGGATGGAAAAACCTTACACACAAATGCACAACGACAAAAGCACAAATGGATATGACTCATTAATTCTGAAGACAAAATTGAGAAACAACATCTCACAGAAGAGACATTCTTATTCAGATTCAAGAGATATTCCCTTAAACACTTCCTTCTCTGGTCATATTAATACTGAGCGTGAATATCAACTGTAGATCACACACCTCATATTCTCCTTTGTTGTTTCCAGTGACGATACTTCCATCTGCCAAAAGAATGTGTGCTGAGTGACGCTCTGGGTACATCACTACTGTGGCGCAGCCCTCCTTCTCCACCAAAACTACTCGCTCCTTGGTGGGTGTGCTTAACTTTTCCCTCTCAGTCACACTCTCCTCAGGAAAGTCAGTCTGCTCATCACTCTCATGGACATTGCTGTTAGTGCCCCCGTCTTCACAACAATGGCCAACATTCCCAACACTCTTGCAACTAATCTCATCCCCACTGTCACAAGCACCATGGATATGTGGGTTCCCATTTTTGCTGACACATGAGTGGCTCCTTGAAAACTGAAGGGATGACTTATGAGTAAAATTTTCTGGTTTCTCTCCTGAAAAAAGAGACAAACATTTCTGTTTTATGGATATACTATACTCTATTGTATGTGACTAAATAATTACCTACAGTGTACGACTGCATACACGGGATGTGTATGGAGTAGGCTGCATCAGGTGTGCTTCTAACAGATCAAAATCTGTTCTAAAGTGAGTGGGGAGTGTCTGTATCTCACCTGTGTGCGGCAGATGATGCTGTGTAGCATTCAGTGGTCTATCTTGCAGAAGGCTTGTGATCCTGGTTCCGTCTGCATGATCCACAATAAACGATCCATCTGGGTTCTGGACAGAAACCACCAAATCCTCCCGACTCACCATCACCTGTCACAGGAGCTTAGCGAAGTCAGTAACAAGCTGAGGTGGTGAAATACTTTTTCACATTTCCAGGATATGTAGATGAGGCACTGTCATTGTATTAAACACATTCTTGCCTGATTGGTGATGGGATCTGTGGCCTTAAATGAGAGAAGAGAGCTGATCGGTATGTGTTTGTGTTCGGTCCCAATGGTGCAGATGCGATCTCCAGATGGACTTGTGGTTTGCCAACATCCTTTCTGAGTGTCAGTTTCATTCTCTGAGGTCTGATCTGTGCACACAAATTAAATTTGTCAGAGTGTCTGTTAAAGTGATATTTAATCGTTCTTCTGATCTGTGCAAAATTTATATGAAGGCTGAGAAAATACTGTTCTGTATGTTTTTTTTGTTAATTTAACCTTTGTCAGATTCCTGTTGAGTGTTTGATCCCTGAATATCAGAATCAGAAACCCAAACCGGACCAGAATCCTGGCTGAAACTGACTGAACCATCTGCAAACAGCACCTGCAGCAAACAGATACAAATAGGAACGGGATTACAGGTGAAATTTGAGGTCCATTTTTCTGTATGATTACTTCTTGTTGTAGCTCAGCCAGAACTCTGCCCTTGCTAAATTGTGCAGTTGACCAGAAAGTTTGACAAAACATTTATAAGTCAAAGAGCAGACAACCAGTTAAATCTTGTGTGGACAAACAGATGCTGTTGGAGCGCCAGTTTTTTGTTTGTATGCAGAACCATATTTAAGATGCATCAATCACTTGCTTCAGTCATTGTTTGTGTCACAATCAAACTGATTTTAAAAATACTGAAATCTTGATGATGTGATCTTCAAAAGCACATGTGAAGACAACGTGGCAAAAACGACTGAGTTTAAAAGCAGAGAACTCAGTCTCTTGAGTTCTCAGTGGTTGAAATGAAAGCACAAATGAAGGAAAAGAAATGGCTGCTTTTACTATAAGCCTTAAGAAAAGCCCACATACTCCCCAAGACTGAGAGCTAGACGGTGCTCATCTCTCTCTTACAAAATGCACTTCAAAGCACTCATGAAAGCCTAAGAATACTCCCAGCTATGCTTGGGATACATGCATTTGCTTCAGCATAATATGGGCCTGATAGCACGAGGGCCTCTATATACCTCTGTGGATCCATCTCTGAAATGGCGGATCACAGCTCCCTGGCTGGTGATAAGTCGTGAAAGCTCCTTAGAGAGGGAAACGTCTTGAAGATGCTGCATTTGCCCTCGACCTTGGAGAGGAAAGCTCTGTCTCACCAAAATATTCTTTTCTACGGGTGATACTCCTGGTAAACACAAACAAACACATGTTTTGTGTTAAGTTTCTATTTTAATGCACAGAATAAACTGTCCATACAGACAAAAGAGTTTATATGGAAAAAGATGAGTTTAAGAGCTGATCATGCTGCTTCCTGATGCTAGTCAGTGGGAACTGAACAATTACAGCTCTTTCAATTGTGGTTTTACAGAAAAAGTTTAGTAAAACTAACCTTCTGGAAATGCACACAACTGAGTATGTACTGACCTGGTGTATCCTCTTGCAGGAATTGCAGTAGAAGGCCATTGGGAACATAAACATTCAGGTTGTTGAATTGCAAAGGTTTTGTGCCTTCACAGCCCTAAATGCATAAAGCATACATTGTTCGAGTAATACTTACTTCATGTTCAGGTGTATATGAATACTGAAAACATGAATGAAAAGGTGTGTACATGAAATATACAATTTTGGAGGTCTGACCTGATTTGACTGGGTTTGCCTCAAGGAGGGAACTGACTCCAGGTCTGTTGAGTGGTTGGAGGAGGAGAGAGGGATGGGTTCCTGGATGGAGCCTTCTCCTTTTCCAAAAGAATAATCAAGAGCACAAAAAAGATGAATAACTCAGTAAAAATATCAAGTCTGTTTTCAAAGTAGAGTAAAAATGTAAATATGTATAGTAAAAATGTTTGTGCATGCACCTGAGCATTCTCCTGTGGGACCGTAGAAACTGTAAGAGAGGTGGATTTTATTGTTGAGCACTGCTGAGAGGGAGCCTTGCTTCACTCTTTTCACCTGCATATGTTCCGATCCTGAATAAGGAACACAGACAGATATTTACCAGACCTTTGTTCATTAGTTCCATTTAAATAATTTCAGAGCTTTGCAAGGATGGATCCAATGAGTCCTAAATTTGCTAAACATGCATTAATGAACTGTAAAAGAGGGTGCTGCTTCTATTATCAAGGGTCCACACCTCCACCGGCCTCCTTTGGGTCCGTGTTCTTTTTGTCTTGTGGAACACAAGGCTCCTTTACAGGATCAACAAAGATGTGGTTGATGTGTGTGTAGAAATTATGCCCATCCTTCTTTACATTAAGTTTCATCAGGTTTGAACCTGAGGAGCAAAGACAACAAAAATAAAAAATCAAGCAAAGAGACAATTCTTTCCAAAAGACAAGACTTTGGAGAAAAAGTTATGGCAATGCTATGAATATTCTCAAGTTGTTTACTGGATTTGTTCTTTGAAAATGTAGGCCTTGAGTTGTTGTTTTTTTTTTTCAAGATTTTGTTGGCTCTAGTGGCCTTTAATGACAGTAGCTTGACAGGAAGGGGGGTGGAGATAGAGAGGGGGAGACCTGCGGGAAAGGGCCATCGGGCGGAATCGGACCCAGGCCACCCACTTGCAAGCAGAGGCTTCACATATGGTCCGCCAGCTATAACCGTTAGGCTACGCTGCGGCCCAGGCCTTGAGTTATTACAGCCTTAGATTTGTCTACATACCTTCAACAAAGCTGACATTCTCCACAGTGATCTGTCCTCCATCTGAAGGGAAGATGTACTGAACACAGCCTGACACATGGACCAACTGTCCATCCATGCTGTACCCAGTAAAACACTACATAAACACATACACACACAACATTACAAGACACTCTTAAATTTCACATAATAGGAAGAAAAGATGTAGTCATGAGATTTTAAATATAGCCTAATACAAACTTGAATGAACAAAGTGAATAATACTACCCTGTGTCATTATGTAACTACACATAAGCTTCAATGCAGCAGCACTGTGTGGAAAAAGTCCACCATTACCACAAATTAGGCTGAGAAACATGTTGTTAATTAATTGACTCCATTAACTGAAAATCAGCAAGAGTAAATGTATAAAAGTTCACTGTTCAGAAAAATGGGGGAAAACCAAATAGCTACATGAGATTCTGCTGGCTTTAATTAGAATGTGTGATGACAATGTTTACAACAGTGTAATTAAAATAAGTGAACAAATATAGCTTGTGGCTGTATAATTGCATAATGTATTGCACTTTATGTAGTGATTTTCTATTGGTTTAATATCAAGTAAATCATGATGCATAAGTGAAAATAAGTCTTTTTTAAAAATCCCATTAAAAAAATGTTCCAATCTTTTTTTTTAAATCCCATTAAGATTGTCATGATAATTACATTTTGCAACTGAAAAGGGATATTCATCATTTTTGATTCAGTTGTTAATTTCAAGATAGACACTGAAGTGGTGAATCATTTAGTGTTTGCCCTCACACAAGAAGGTTCCTCTGCCAGCTGTACTCCTTTGACTTTATTTCCAGGGGGTGCTGCAGGAACAGCAGGCTCTGGGGCAGCTTTGGCTGAGCTGCTTGCTGTATTTGGTCGGCTTTTCTTGTCACCAGACAAAGCTTTACTTTTTTTGCTGTCCTTCGATGGGTCCTCCTCCTTCTGCTGCTTGCCTTTGGTCGTATTCTCTTTCTTAGATTTTTTGTTTATCTCTTCTTCCTTCATTTGCTCCTGCTCCAACTTCCAGGCCTGTAACACCATGGCATCAAGCACAAACCGCCGCCAGAGAGAGGGAGATGAGGAATTAGTGCTCCTGTTTCTGACATTTTGATTAAGGTCATTTCATACAAGCTGATCTTTAAAAGATTCTAAGTTTATTAGCTCAACCCTTGATTTCATACTGATTTTTAAGTAGCTCTTAAGAACCATAAGTAGCTTAAGTAGTGATCATGTGGGATAATGGTTTGTTGCTCTAGACTTGCTTCACAGAATCAACTCGATGTTGTCTAATTTAATAAATGAACTGAATGAGACCTTTCTTTGCATGCATTTTTTAAATGTCATGGAAAAGATGGTACCGACTTTTAGGGAATCTTTTCTGATAACTGGCTCCAGAGGAGTGTTCGCCTCTTCAGAGGGTACAGCCTTGTCATCTAATAGGAATGAAACAAACAAAGCATTAAGCATGTGCATTAAGGGTTATTTTCAGTTCTTTGGGGAAATGCTCTACTAGATATTCCACAATAAGTAAAGCTGCACCTATTTCACCAAATCACCCCTCTGAGAAAAAACATGTTTAGTTACTTTAACAGCAGTGACATTTCTAAAATGAATCTGCAAAAAAAAGCAAGAAAAAAGCAAGTTGATAAAGGCAGAGTGATAAAGATAACTCTGTCACTGCCATCCAAATGATACATGTAGTTAAATTAGAAGCCACACGGATATATTGTCTGACTTTCAAGCTGAACACTTTGATAAATTACCTTCTGTTGGTCTCTGGTCAACTTCCATTGTCTCTCTCTTTAATTCCTCATCAACTATCCAGTTTGAGATGCTGTCTGCGACATGCTCCAAGTACTTCCTGTGAAAAGGAAGACACTTCAACTTGAAGAAAACCTCAGGTCCACTGATATGATGTAATTTCTTCCATAGGTCATTATTTTTGGCAACATTGGAAATCCAAACCAGCTATATTAACAATAAAACTGTATTCATCCACAAAAAGTACTTTGCAACAGCAAGTAAATTCCGACCTGAATTTAACATCGGTGTGAAGTTTTACATCCCATAACTCTTTGGACTGGCGATGAGAATTCATGGGATTGTGACAGAAAACGTACAGGATATTATTATTACATCCTTTAAAAGTGTCCAGGCAACGATACTCCTCAAAGGCAGACTGTAGAACCTAAACAAGATTCAAATAAATAGCACTCAAGCAATACCCTATTGATCACACACACATTAAAGGAGGAGAATAAGTTTATTTTACTCTGGTATTTCTCAAGCAAGTAGAGTTTGTGGTATCTGTCCTGCACTGCTAAACTTCTTAGCTTAGACTGAACTGTAACATGCTGTATATGATGTTACGAAAAATAATGTCATTTTTGGGACAAAATTAACATGCTGAAGAGGATGAGTAAAGTGAAAAACAGAAGTCACCTGTGGGAAAACAGCAGCATCATGATGTTCACTGTAGTGCCAATCAAAAAGAGATCTCAGCCTACATTTCTGCATTTCAGATAAGTCCAGCTGGCAGCAGACTTTACCGCTGAGCTGCTGAATAGGAAAACATGTATGAAACCTGACTGAGTAGATCACAATGTTTGTTACAGTTGTAAAAGATGCAAACATTACCTCCATGTTAGCGGGGTCTTCAGTAACAAATGTCGGACCTGTAATGAAGATAAATTCTGGGAGTGAAAACATCCATAACCTGTAGTTATAACAGGAACTCTACACAGCAGGAAGTTCACATGACATATCAAATAGAATACATATATTCAATAATAAAATATTTAATATATTCCCATATCACACAGTGCCACAAGATATCAGTAAGAGTCACAGACCTTTATTCATTAGGTTATGAAGCTGCTGTTTAGCATAAGATAAAGGGTCATCCCAGGGGATAAATGTAGGTCTCTGTGGCTCTTGTTGTTCCTCTGTGGCCAGAAGTCCAGTAGTATTGGGCAAAACACCCTGCTGTTCCAATGTGCTCAGTGTCATCGCTTCAAACACACTCTGATGAAACAGTCGCTCTACGTCCGGCCACGACACAGCGTCTATGTGAAATCATATTTACAAGCCCAACCATAATTCAAAAGCAAATAGCATTTGACTGTAAGTAGATATTTTGTTTGTTATAAGTGCATTTTGGTAAGCAGTGGGAAGAAGCAGGTGGACTGGGATGAGATGGGTTAAATACCGACCATCTGTGCAGTAGTACTGCAGCTGCTGTTTGACCAACTTCCAACAGGAGGTACTCTTTCTCTGCTCTGTCACTGACTGAATCAGCTGCCAGGCTGGAGAAAACTTCATCATGGAAGATTCCACCTCTGCCACACTGAAGCTGTTAGTCACCTACACAGGTCACATGAATATGCATAAACACACTCTCTAAAATTTGACGTCTATTTAATTTATTTCAGTGGTATTTATATTGTGCTGTATCACAACCTGGGTCTTCTTTAGGCCTCCCAAGACCAGAATTAATTGATTTTAGATACTGTACTGAGTGTACACGAGGACACAGTAGATCCCTCTCACTCTTTTTCCCCCAGTTTATCTGAATTCCACATGAAATTAGAACACTCACGCTGATGTCCCTCAAGCGTAGCGCTATCTCATCATGGTGTCTGATAATCACAGGCTGCTCAGATTTCTTCTCCACTCCCCCAAACGTCTGGAAAAGCCTCTAAAACAGATGAGGCAGCAGAAAAATTTCTAAAGAAAGTTTAGTAAAAACCTTCAAGGATATTCTAAATAAGAACAATCACAATAAGACTATTTGTTGAAAAATCACCAAACAGCCAAGAATTGGTGTGGATGTCATTGAAAATATGACATATAATACCTCCATGTGTCATCTGACTAAGTAATGGATATACACAAATTTATAAGAATGATGCCCCAAAGTAATTCTTTCCCCCATAATAATTAATACATTTTCTAATCCTACTCGTTTAATTAATTTAGACAATATAAAAAAACATCAAGTGCTGAATGTACGTAGAGAAAATAGTGAAATGTTTCAACTACAAACATATTGTACAGATGTAAGATTAAAATCACACAACCTGTGATGAAAAGTGTAAAAAAAATGGTTTGTAAGAGCTGCTGTCTAGATTGCTTCTAGCACCATCTTGTGGACACACTGATTTTATGTTTTTCTATGGATAATTTGTCATCTCCAGTATGTTCAGCATTACATCGAATTACAGTTTTTGTCACCATTAACTGTTTTCTCGAAATTTTTATAGTCTTTTGTCCCTTTTGTTGTAGTAGAAAAAAAAACAACATGAGGCAAAAGTGTGACTGCATTGGCCGGGAATCGAACCCGGGCCTCCCGCGTGGCAGGCGAGAATTCTACCACTGAACCACCAATGCCGTGTTGCACAGACAGGGAAGAAGGGGTAATTTGATCATAGTACGCCGGTACGGTACCTTCTTATCTTCTTCTTTCTCTACGGTAGCCAAAAGGTTATCTAACATGAAACGTCTCTCCTCTTCTGTATGTATGAAAGGCAGGAAGCTTTTAAGCATGCAGCTGACCAGCTCACTGTCTAACCGGGGCCCAGCTGCAGCTTGAGAGTCCTCAGCCATGCAAGACGGGGTGGGAAAAGATTGCTCTGTTGAAATGACCACCTATACACACATATGCATGGCAAAAATAAATTAAACCATCAATCACAGTTAGGCGGAGCACAGGCTGTGTGCCTAAAAAGTCATTTCTCCTTAGTTATGGGCTGATTTAATTTCCTACAAAGTGGCGAAGACACGTTGAATGAAGGACACACCAATGATTTGCACACACACCTGCTCCAGCATACAGTGCAACATCAAGGGCACCGAGCAGGCTTTAGGGGGAACCAGGTCCAACAGACTGCTATAGTAACACATGTCCACATCTATAGAGAGCGGAGGGAGCTTGGTCTCTGTTCACAGGGAGATGATAGAAAATAGGTCATATTCAGACTTTTAGAGGTGGTTCCACACATTCTAAAGTCACAATCAGAAATCATAGTATACAAGAAAGAAGATTAAGAGATTTTCTTTTAAATCCACCTTTGTCTAAAGATTCTTGTTCTTGGACTGACTTCTTCTGAGAACGCGGAATCTTGGACGAAACAGTCTGCACAACCTTATAGACACACAAAAACAAAAAACACACACAGAAAGCAAAGAGTTGGGAGAATACATAAGTGTACTTTATAGGTTGGTGCATTCAGAAGTGGTCTGTAAAGGTTCAGCAATAATGCAAGTTATCTGCACCTAATCACCCATAGCTTTCAAAACTGAGGCTTCCTGGCAGCCCGTTCAGCCTGAGCGCAGTAGCCCGCTGCACCTTCCATTACTTGTATTGCTGCACTGCAGAACCAGGAGCAGAGTGGCGCAGCGGAAGCGTGCTGGGCCCATAACCCAGAGGTCGATGGATCGAAACCATCCTCTGCTAATTCATTTTCACTGAGGCTGTCAATATTTGGTAGTCATCTAAGACTTTAAATCATTTAAGACTGTCATTAAGATATATTTACATTATTATGTCTGAAAGCAATCCCTTTCACATGTTGATCAAATAGTTCAGTGTCATGCCCTCCCCGCAGCGGCAGCCCTATTATCATAACAAATAGCAAGCAGGGATTGGCTGCTCAGCTGCATCCGCCTGCTGCTGGTCCTGCCCACTGACATTTGAGCCTGTTGGAGTGGAAAAAACTGCATGAGGGAAAAGAGAAACTGCATTGGCCAGGAGTTGAAAGAATTCCAGACTGATATATAATTTGTACTGGATAAAATTAAAATAAAAAAATTAAATAAAAAAGTGGCTAACATTAACACATATATATATCCATGTATCTATCTATCTATCTATCTATCTATCTATCTATCTATCTATCTATCTATCTATCTATCTATATGTATATATGTATATATGTATATATATATATATAAATATATATACCGGCCACCTTCACCTTCATTCATATATATATGTATATATATAT
>JABUIW010000074.1:820131-929814 GCA_013363375.1 Menidia beryllina
ATATATATATATATATATATATATATATATATATATATACATATATTTATTTATTTTTTAAGGAAAAAGAAACAGCTGACCTAGAGGCAAAGCAGACTGCTCAATGACAAAAACATTTGTTGTTAATTTGTTTTGTATATCCACTTCTGTATGTATATATGTACCTCTGCAGACTGTGAATCCAGACCACCAACAGAAGGTACCCTGAGGAACTTTACATTGTCACAGTAGTGCTGATGCTGCCTGCGCCAGTCCAGACACTCATAGATCAGATTGGACACACCATCAAAGATTTGACTACCCAACTGGAGCTGGACAAAAAGTAAACCCACATACAGACAACGTTATCAACTAAATTGATAGTGAAGAATAATAAGATGAAGCGTAACACACAACTGAAAAGTTAATGTGAACAAGGTGTGCATTGAACTCCAAAGATGTATAAAAAACAATTAAGCCCCACTCACCACAGCCTCAGGATCCTGTGTGTTAAAGGGAGGAGCAAAATCCGGCACAGTGTAGCTCAGCTGAACCACATCATGGAGCCTGGAGTCAGAAGGTCCGCTCTCTAATACAGACCTTAGACCTGACCAAAACAAATCCAACTTTCTGTCCAGCAAAGCCACATCTAAAATCCAAAGATAATAGTGATGCAACATTAAGAAAAGTAACAATAATTTGAAAAATATTGTGTACAAATAGTTTGGATTTAACTAATTCATTCAATCAGTCAGTTTTGGAATGCTTATTGTGTGTAATCTGTACATAAGTCACGTTTATTATGTCCTGAACACTTTCAACCTGCATCCTGAACTGGGGATTCTTTCAGGCCCAGGTCGGTGACCCCATGTCTGTGTTGTTCCAGCTGTTGACCAGTTTGGGTATGCTCCGAGCACAGTTTGATGACATTTGCTACATGCACAGTGATAGCATTGAGTAAGCAAATTAGGTATGGCTGGTAGAATCCCAGCAATAGAATATAGTGGTGAGGACCACACTCTGGCTCATCATCTAATGAAACAAACAGAGAGGGAGAGGAAAGGATTAATCAGTTTGAGCATATCTATGTTTTTGTGTCATTTGTTTATATTTGCAATGCATGTTTTACTCCATATTTTGTGATTAAATGGCTCTGTTTTACACATCATATTACAACAGAATACTTTGCTGAAGAACATGTCCTTAAATAAGATATTATTTAGGATAAAATATTGAATCCATAACATCACTGCTGTTTTTACCTATGAATGTGGGCGGCTCAGCATCTCCTCTCCGTCTGAGCTTGGTTTTCTTCTCCTTGGAATCTCCAGGTGCTGAGGCCACATCCTTTCCTTTTTTGTCAGATCCACTTTTGTTCTTGCAATTAGAAGAGGGGTTGGTCTTTTCTTCTTTTCCTTCAGTCTTAAGATGATGTCCACAGAGAAAAGAAAAAATGATCGCTTCCTGTGTATTCTGATTTGACTGAACATTATCATTGCAAAATTTTCTCAATATAACTGCATGAGAATTAAAAGAGAGTGGCTTTTCTGGAAAGTCATTCACCTGCTCTGCATCCCTCCTGTTTTGATCAATGGCTTTTATGTGTAGCAGCTGGAACTTTAGGATTTTTGCCATCAGGTCACATGGAATCTCTTCTCCAGCATCCAGCAGCACCTTTGCTTGTTCTGTAACCTACGCAAACACCAAGACAAATGACGATGCTAGTGCATAATGTTAGATTCTCAAGATACTGACAAACAACTAACCAAAAACACTGTTCATTTCTTAACTGTACCAGTTTATGTCACAAAAATATTCTTACCTCGTAGTACATGGGGACATTGTCAGTTTTTTTCGCTTTGGGATTACCCAGCTCATAGATCTGAAAAAGAATGTTTCATTTAACATAACATCTGTTTGTATGTGTTAAAATAATGATAAAAATATTCTATAATTCTGTGGTGCACTAAAATAAATCATGTTTTCATTTCATATGGAGAGATACAACATGAGATGCAAAGATACAGTCACTTTTGAGCTTCTAAGTGCTAAGAGAAAGACATGTAACTAGATGGCTAACAATGTTTCATTTTTTAAAAATCAATTTGGGGCTAATTTAACAGGAACATCGACAAACTCATTGCACTTTAAAACAACCGAACTTTTAACAGTAGACAGTATGTATCATTAAGTAACTACATTTTTTAAAAAAAAGTTAAAGATACCTTTTCAATGGTCCTGTCCCAGGATATCACGGAGAAAAGTTTGCGCTCCGGTTTCTCCACAGCCAGAGAGAGGGCTTTAATGAGCTCCTCGTCCTGTGGACTGCTCCCAACCACAAACGTCACACAGGCCTGCCACGAGTCCTGCAAACGATGGGACGAAATGAAATTTCCTCTCACAAAGGCCCTGACAAAAAAAAAGTTTTTAAACAAGTAGCATTTTTTTTAGCGTAACGTTGTATTCCATATAATCGACCCAGACAAACTAGGACTTCTGGATCGAAAATCTGAAACTGCAAATTAAGACGGTTTTTTTATAAGCAAATTTCACCAACTACACAATTTGTATTTTTTTCAAGTGATTTGTTCATCCTTTTTAGCCTGCCTGACACGGCAAATGCAAGTTGGCTGTTAGGTTGTTAACTGGACGACAAACCTCCTCAAATTGTGCTCTTACGAGGCCAGCCTCCCAGTTCTTGTTTACAGCAGGAGCTCCAGCGTTGTTGGACTTTTTACCAGAGGTCTTTTTGGCTGCCATTGGGGGAATATCCGTTTAGTGAGGATAACAGGACAAAGGACAATGAACATAGTACACGCAGGCTAACGTACTTTAGAAACTACAAGGTGTCAATTATTTTGTTTGCGTTGCCCATAGTAACCACACAAGTGCCAACTGACATAGCCAAATACTTCCTGTTCACTTAACTCGTGATTTCGAGATTCTTATCTTCATGTATACAACTTCACAAAAAAACCCAGAAAATTTAAAATAGTGTGTTAAACAACTATACGTATATTTAGTTTCCTGTTGATGGTCACATTCACATTTGACTTTTGCTTTTTTTTCCTACTGTCCACTAGATGGCAGTAGAATGTTTGTGTGTCGCATTTGTGCATTTACGTTCTTGTGTAATATAGACTCCTTAAAAGTTTTTTTTTTTTAATTAATATAATCCAGAAAAAAACACTTCTAGTTAAAAACATCTTATGTACAAACAACAGGCTATTCTTCATGAATTTCAAAAGGGATTCTCTTTGCTGCATTTAGAAGTGCTTAGATTCTTCTTTTTTTTGCAACCCATGTCTGCACCAAAATCATGATTTGGCACTTGGAATTTCATTTAATGCCCTATAACTGTTTTTGTTTGTTTGTTTGTTTTTGTTTTTTTATCCATGGGGATTACCTACCTTCTGTGGCACCCTATGAGAAGAGAAAAAGCAAGACAACGCCCACCTGTCATAATCCAGAGATATCCATGTTTCAAGCCAGTCCTGCATTTGTTGAGGAGGCGTTGCTAGCACTAAACCCTCTGGAGACAGTGTCCTGCAAAGGTCAGACAAAAGCCAAATAAACATTGTAGTGACACTTACACAACACTTCATTCTCCCAGCCTCAAATGGCGTAGCAACACCTTAAAATATCTTGATTTTTTTTAGAGAGACACTGCTGTTGCGTTTGTGGATCATGTGCCTGTCAGACATATTTAATTTCACTCAACACCAGTTGTAAAAGTTTATTAAAGATCTGTATCCACATACTACTTAACGTGATGCATCCAACACAAGTTAATATAATCAAAATGTGTCAAGAGGGCATGTTGGACATAATAATTACAAGAAGCCAAGACACATTTGCGCAATCACATTAGTTGTGTCACAAAGTTGATCATTCGCTGTGCTCATATGAAGTTACTGCCTACACTACGTCAAAGTTTTACTGACCTATAACATCACGAGGCTACTCGCAAAGAACATATAACCACAGTTAGATGCTATGTGTTTTCTTTTTAATTTTAGTATTGAGTAGCTAAATTACAGAACCAGCTGTGAAGGAAACAAAAAAAGAAAAGAAAGGGAACAAGTTAGGAACCCAGTGGATTGTAAAGTAATCCACAATCCCAAAGGTTTATTAGTCGGTTCATTGGTATGTACAGCTAACTGCGCAACTGTTGGTGTTGTGTGCAGGAGTAGGCACTCAGAGCATAGGAGCCTACACAGCCAGCAGCATTTGGCCTGTATTGGAGGCATGCCATGAATCCCTTTGCATAATAGCACAGATACAAAGAAACGACAAGTCTATTTAGAACGATAATGTGCTCTGCACAGCCACATCAAAGACAAAGTTGTTGAGCAACCTTAGACATATTTGCCATGGACCAAAGGTGGTTCTTTAACAGAAGAACACTAAGTTTGTAATTAAGCTTTCGTTTTCTAGCTGAAATAATGCAGAATGTCAAAGAGCCAACGAGGTTGGTTCAGGATTACACAGACTACCAGGTATGATGATACTGACAGAGACAATGCTGAAAAAAGTGCGTCAAAATGACAAAACAGATGATATGCATAAACACTCTGGACACAGATAAACATATTTAGATCATCAGACACAGTGAGTCCCAGTGGGGCATGCATAACTCCCTCAGCCAAGTTTATCATATTTCCATCTTCCAAGAAGCAGGCCGTTAAACAGGTCAGGAGGAAACATGGAAACAAGCCCAGCATATCTCTCAGGACTCTGATACAAACAGGCCTATCCAGTGACTGATCCTGTGGGGATGGAGAAACAACTCAAAGCGGGCAAACATCTGTAGGCAGAGGGCATGTGATCATCTCATCAGTAAGTAAGATTGACTCTTTTCAGCTGTGGCTGCAAAGCACCGCTTTCACAGCTCAGCACTGTAACCCACACTGTGCAGGCTCAGATGAATCATGTTGACACAGAGGATCTCAAGAGCCACCAGCAGCTTCACGAGCCTCGACTAATGAGCTGCCAACGTCAGTGAAAAGGAGCTCAGATTCTTTATGTGGTCGTGTGAAAAGGCTTTCAGTACTTTTCCACCAGGTCGCTGCAACATTGATTGTGTTGGAACGGCACAGGGTGATTTATCATCTCCACATTCTCAATATAATTCACCGTTAATATCAAATCAAGATAAGATTGAAATTAAATACCAGTGGAGGGTTTATAGATGGACTCAAATAAAAAAACTGAGGACATTTAATGTTTAGCTACACATTGAAACATTGAGCATAGATTTGAGGTAGCATAGCAACATGCAGTCATACTAATACAGAATCGGTTAACACCAAGTGCCTCTAAAGCTCAAGAATGAGCCTTGTTCTTACCGTTACCCTCTCAGTAACTTTATAAATTTGTATCAACTATTTTGTGTCCTTTTAACCTAGAGTGTATTTGCCTTACGTTTGTGCAGCTTTTTGGTCCCATACTTAAAGAGCGGATTGGTACTGCTGACCCACATTAGCCACGCTAGGCAGAAAGGGTTGGAGGCTGCCACGTGTGACAGCAAAGCCGAGCAGTGTCTCTTTGTCCTGCACAATGACCGCACTGCAACAGCACATCACACGCTCCTTTCATGAACTTACAACTATGTCAGCCTGCTCAACGCCTTGATGTCACTACATAATTGGTTACACTTTTACACAAAATGGTAAACCTTAATGATTTTAACCTACTTTTTTTTTTTTTTTTTTTTACACTGGCTGACTTAGAAGAAAAAAAAATGTTGCAAATGTCTCACCTGAGAAAAATAATTAAATCCTGATAGGTCAAACCAACAAAAGTCCCTTTGAAATGATTAAGGACGCTTCTGAAATGTCAGGCATTCTAGAACTGCGACAGCAGCATTGTGGAGAGAGGATGTCTCGCTTCTTTTGGGGGCTTCTACTAAAAGACACTGAGCAACAGGAACGTTTTCGGGTCTCAGTGCAAGTTCTTCAGGAATCTCCACTCTACAGAAGAAACTAGTAGCTTCTGCCAAACTGCAAGTGCTCACCAGTGGTCAGGCCCAAGCACAGTGGCAGTGCATTCTTGTTGACTCAAACGCTGGCTTTGTCCCCCGTCCGGCAGGCCAAGGACAACATGGACAGAGCCAGATGCTCAGGGCAGAGTTAAAATTAATTAAAAAAACAAAACCACAAGACATTTGGGTGAACCAAACTTTTAATTATATAAAGATTCCGCTTTGGAAAGGGTGCATCTGAGGGAGAGGTATAAAAATAAAAATGCCATTAAACATTCACACAAAGACATTGCTGTGATCAGAGTGAAGAATTTATATTTCTATTACTTTTAAGGCATCTGCATTCCCCTCGTGTGAGGAGCCCACACCATGACAGCAGCATCTTCACACATCTTTAAAAAAACAAAAACATCCACAGCCCTGAACACAGCATTACACAAGCAGCTCCATATGGCCCCTAAAGACCAAGTCTTCTAAAGCCCAGGTGTGTTTACCGCTGCAGAACATTCCATACATCTGGAAACGCACAGATGCAACAAAGTGGCCGGTGTCTTTAACAAAAGTGTACCCACAATATGTCCCTCACAAATGTTGATGTGAACAGTTTTACATTCATTAGCAGGAAGTACATTTTAAAATAGTGCTTGAGCAACAAATGCTCTTTGGTAGGAAGAAGAAAAAAAATTCTGAATGACAATTATGCTGATTTAAAAATAAAAAGAAGAAGAAGAAAAGTAGACAATGAAGCAAAAACCCAGAACAATTGAGCTTTTCACAAAATCTTAACTTTATACTCACTGGCTACTAGCTTAACTGAAACAAGAGAAACAGTAGAAAATGTGACACCACTGGGGTGGCACTCACAATTGGACTAAAGTGCATTAACCCACAGGAAACCCCGTATTAAACTGTAAACTCTACTGGAGTTCAGCACTCCTCTACCACGGTACCAGCCGAGGAGGAGTACAGTTTTTTCTTGACAAGCCGGAAACCCGGACTCAGTTTAAGGGCATGCCGGAATGTCGGGGCAAAGCAGGAGCCCATGAAAAGAAAGTCTCGCAGGCTGGGCCACGCGGTGCCATCTTGCTTGAACACCAGAGTCAGCTCAAAAGTGGGCACTACTGTTGCATCGTACGCGATGCGTTCCAGCTGCTTGCAGCCCTTGTCCAGCTCCAGGTGGACATATAAAACACACCCACGCAGGCCACAGGGCTCACAGGACGCCAGCCGCAGGACTTCGCGGGCTATCCTCCGGGTTAGCTTCTCCGGCACCAGCACAGTGGAGCAGTGCAGCGTTGTCTTTTTAGCCCGAGACAGACAGTTCTCAAACAGTTTGGCCAGCTGGTGACACGTTCTGTCCTCCATAGCGTCTGCAGTCCTCTGGGGCTCAGTCAAGCAGTGATCCCAGTAGTCCAGCTCTGGGAAAATAAGAAGTGTGAGGGACCCAAGGCTGCACTTTCAATCAAACAATACTGACAGGAGAACAACAGCCAGTTTGAAACCACAAAAATGACTAAGAAATTGTAGTCTGACTTTGCTTGCCCTCTAGTTGGAATCAAAGAGAGGGTGGTGAGATAAGAGATGGGCATGAGGTACTAAAATTATGCAATTAAATGAAGCAACAGGGGGAAAAAAGGCCAATTCAGCAGGCATAAAAAGCTCATTTTAGCCATGCCATTAGTGGTAGGCTATTGTGCAGACAGACTGAGGATGACTTCATCCTCCCGCCCCCCTGCCCTCCACTGCTGCAGCCATGCACCACACAGTGATAAACAAGCACACAACTGGAAATATCCAGGCGAGGTACACCAACAACAACAAAACGCACAGAAAGACCCAGCAAGCATACCTTTCTCAATGGAAGCCTCGTCATATCTTCTGTCAACCAGCTCCGAAACGCAGTCGCTGCCTTTGCTCTTCAATGTGCTCGTAGCAACCATGACGACAACCTTAACTAGTCCGGGAGTGTGCGATTATTGTGGGACTCCGAACAAGCTGCCTGAACACAGAGGCAGCAGCGTCAACACACACACAGCAATAGAGCCCATTTAAAGAGGCAACAGCTACGGAGAAGGCAGTTATTTCAGGATTTAACTGAGGCTCCTTAAACAAACGGGTATTCAATGCTCGCCCCAGAAAGGAACTTAGTTTGACAGTTCGTTTGAATCTGGCCGACATGTCGAGTTAATGAGAATATGTTACTCACCTCAAATACTAATCAGTGCAAAATAAATTAGTTTCAAATAAATACAATCACACTCCCACGCCACTTCACCTCTCGCACACGTACACTGACACACAAACACACTGCGTTCAGGGAGAGGACTGAGGAATATTTAAACCTTCTCCCACTCAGCTGACTAGTGGGTTTGACCAATCAGAACACAGCTTTAATGTTGGCCCGGAAGCTCTTTTCTAATTGGCTAACTGTCAGACATGGAATAAAAAAAATTTAAAAAAATCAATTATATATATGGAAGAAATTCTGTTGCTATGAAACTGTTTTTATCTTTTTTTTTCTTTTGAACTGAATTGATCTACTTGGGCTGGAAAACCAATTGTCGTGTTTTAAGTTACAAACAGCTGTTTGCCCAACACGTGTGTCAAAAATAGTTTTCAATATGATTGCATTGAATTGTTTCTCGTGTTTGGTCCTGTTGGTGTATTTTGTTAAAAATGTCATGCAACGTTTTCAAACATTTTTTGGGGCGTCTGATCAAGTCTATTTTGATCTTACAGCATAGTTTTTTTTTAAATCCAATTCTATTCGTCCCGTGTTCGCATTGGGATTTGAACGCAGAACAATTAAAATAATCATATTCCTTATTCTTGGAGGCTTAATTATTCAACCATATGCAATTATTTGTCAAACGTTTGTGGAAACTGAAAGAAAACCTATAAATGTGACATTTGAAGGAGAAAACCTTGACTGCTGAGCCAATCTTTTTTCTCTTACTTTGTTTGTGCTTCTGAGTGGGTATTTGGCTGATGAAACACTGGGCACAGTTGCTCAGCTCATCAGCAATTTCTCTCTCATCACACTGTCTCAACAGAGATTTTCTTGCAGTAATTGGATCTGGCTCTGTGGCCCCCAGCAGCTCTGCTGGCTAAAAGGTGATGGAATCCAGTGGGTTGGCTAGAGAGACACTCTGCCCGTCACATGGGGAGAACTAGATATGCCACTGAAAAAAGTTACATTCTTTAGCCGGTGCTGCACTGTTTGTACATGTAGAAAAAGTTTTAATGGAAGAAATGTCAGAAAATGTTATGGATATATTTAAATTCAAAGAACAATTAGAATTATATGTCAGATTTAATCTTTCAAATATGTTTAATGCTGAGAGTAAGCATCATTGACATATTCATCAGAGGTAAGAATCAAGCTTTTTAAACATTGGGTGAAAATTGGATACAGATAGAATGCCAAAGACCTGCAATTCCTACAGCCCTCCTTTCTTATCTGTGTGCTGACATACTTTGCAACAATGTGGGTTAACTGTGGAGCCAGGGTGAAAATAGAAAGTGATGATTGCTGCATTACTGGTGTGAAATGTTAGGATAGTAAAAGGTTAACTTGTTGCCTTGAGACATGAAGTTAACTATGTTCAATTTCTTTTTTTATTTTTAATCTTCTGCTGTTTCAAAATAACAAAGAAATATTTGTGCTTCTCTCCAAATATCCAGTCACATCCCCTTTAACAGGAACCACTAGTAACATTTTCCTGTAATCATCTTTTTATACACTGTACACTTAACAGGCAAGTCAGTAAAGGACCTGGATTCCTCTTAAACCATGCTGTTGTAATTTATTAATTATACTTTACTGCAGTCTCGATTAAATATTCAAGGACTTCATATTCATAGCAAATTTTCTCTTATGCTACTTGCTGGTTCCATAGGCAACAAGCACACGTCATTAGAGACACAAGCTTTTTGAAGTGAGCACTAACAAGCCAGATGGTCCCTCTCTCGCGGTGATGCGTCCTGCCAAGTCCAAATTATCATTTGTAAGACCATAAAACAGTTTTCCACGTTGTCTCAGATTATTCTAAATCAGCTTTGTCCCAGAAAAGACAGCTGATGTTCCAATATGTTCTATTCCTTGCACTTCTTTGGCAGAGCTTAAACCTGCCTTTGTGAGCAGTGCACAACATTTTACTAAATTTGCTCCACAATTAATAGATGCTGTTGTGTGCAGATTGCTACACACTCACAATACACCCAAGAGACTCTGACTCTCAAGGATTTAATATCATGGTACCAACATTTTGCAAACTAACATAAAATGGTGCAACACCTTCCTCCAGTTGCTTATTTTTCTCTTGAATTCCACATTACAATTTTTAAAACACACAGCTGCCACCACAATCTATATAGGCTATTACAATGAATAAAGCAGTACATCGCTCACTTTTCCTATCTGATATAGTTTCTATTTTCTATTGTGTATAAGATATCTGTTTGATGAGAATCCCTCTGGTCTGCAGCATCAGGCCGATTCTACGGTCAGCATGTTTTAAAGTCCTCTGTGTTTCAGTGTGTCTCCTCACTGTCATCTGTGCATGCTGTTCCTCCTGCACTGAGCTTTGTAAAAACCTGTTGCCGCTCACGTGTCATTGTGCTATGTGTATCAAACACGAGGTGTTAAAAGTGACACAAATCACACATGCTTCTGACCTTCACTCCATGTTGCAGAAGACAAACAACTGCGATCCGCTCAACAATTTGTTTAAACTCTTGTTTCCATGAATGAGGCAAAAGATAAAATGTGCTGTGTCTCAGGTTACTAATCTAGCCCAGTTCAGATGAGCCTTCTATCATCCTGTAAAGACACTTGGTATGCCAGGCGTGCACTACTCTGCTTCCACTGAAACGTGCCGCCTGTGAGGCTTTTTTGCTGAGTTGCACTTCATGCCATTGAGAGACAGCTGGCTGGGCAGGATTTGATTCATGTGCAGGTCTGACTAATGCAAACTGCCACAGGCATGTCCTCTAAGATCCATTAGGAGTAAAGGAAAAGAAAAAATGTACATCGTAACAGTTATTTCTTTTTTGAAAGGAGATACTACCTGACAACAAGGACTCTGAAGTGTTTATTAAATAAATGCATATTTCCGTTTTTGAGTCAAACAAAAAAAAAAAAATAGAGGGAAAGGGATACAGAGAGAAAGATAGATAGATAGATAGATAGATAGATAGATAGATAGATAGATAGAAAGTCATAGTCATTGCTGGTCATATGGTTTAGTCCTTATGTTATTAATAGCATACAGACCGCCTACAGTGACCTCTTGATAACAGGTCAGCCAAAGCCACAAGTGGAAAAGCATTCAGGTGCTGTTGGATGGGCCTTTGGCCAACCTGCTCATTGTGTCTCTTATAGAGATGTGCCCATAGTCAAAGCTGACTCACCTTACATCGGCCACAGAGAGTCGCTTCTCCGGCTGCTTGCGTGGGATACTGTGAAAGAATAAGTGCTGAGTGGACTTCATAGTGGTGTGAGGATCTTTTTAGTCTGGGTGCTCAAACCTCACTCCTCAGCCCCATGAAAGTTGTCTGCAAACATGAATTTGTATTGATAGCTTGCTCCCTCTGGTGGTGAATCCGAAAACTGCACCAACATGCACACTGTAAGAAATATAAAGACTGAGGCTTTATTCTTATAAATCCATTATCATAACCTGTTATGTTCATAGTTGTGATATAAATAACTATAATTTTCATTTTGACTATGTGTGGCGCCATTTCAGGAGATGTTTTAAAATGGTTTATTGGTGAATTTGAGGTTGACGGTGTTTCCGACCCCTGAAGCACAAAGCAGTTCAAGAGGGGATTACAGTAATCACTGTGTCGGAATCTGGAAAATCACTGGAAAATCTTCACAAGATAAAATCATTGAAACAGGAAAAAATGGACTCCACCTCTTCTAAAGCGTTTAGCAAGAAAATGACTGACACCCAAAAGTAAAAAGATAATTGAAATCTGGCATACTGGAAGGCAGATAAATGATGGGAAACAACACAACCAAAGGATAACTATTAAGTGATTTATTACATCAAATATATGACGGATCCGTGGTCAGTGCACTTTATAGGAAACATGCTTGTGGCCCAACACATACAGTAGACAGAGGTTAGCTATGTAGCAGTACTGTTGAATGGAAAAAGGTTTTATAATAAAGCATAATATCCATTTAATTTATTCCATAGGTATTGAGACACTTTTAATTTAAAGAACTTTGCAGTCCATGCTGGGGAGAGTGGATTAGCCTTTTGAGTCACTCATTCGTACTTCACAAATCAGCTCACAAAACCTGCCGTTACTGACGTTGCTCTCCGTCATTTTCTTTTCTTATCTTGCAGCAGCTGAAACACACAACGCCAAGCACAATGAAGGATGTAAGACTTGTAGAAAGCGAACTGGAAGGAACAGGAACTTCTAGATGTTTTCAAAAGTGTAAAAGCTGCAATTGCCTGGACCAACATAAATATTTTTCCTCAGTAAAATTCCTAGAGCTGTAATCCATTTCCCCTTGAAAGTCTAAGCCAAGGTCTCCAGGCCTGAGCACAGGCAGGGAAAGAAGATAGGACATTTAATGCCCAGATTTCAAATGTTTAATTTTGTATGTGCACCCCTGTGTGCATGCATGTGCATTCACACATGCCTCCAGCGTCTGGGACATGCTGACATTTACTGGCGGCACAATAGCTGCTGTCCAAAATAATCCCTGTTTATGTTAGGAAGTCCCTATCTTTCAAGCCCTGCTGCTTGTTTTAGGGTGGGAGCGAGAAATCACAGGAAACACCTTCTGTTGCTCAGCAAAGCCCCTAAAGCCCATACAGTACAATGAGATATTAAAAGCCCTCCACTTCCCTGAAATAATTGGGAGTTTAGGTCTGGAGAAACAGCTCTACCAAACGCTGGAAGAATGTGCAAACAGGAGGAACTGTCACAGGAAACAGAGGGAAGGCAGCTCACCATTTTCCTCTCCACCTGATGACTTCACGCCGAGGAGCATGACACCATCTTTGGAGCCTTCTGGCCTGCTCTGGAAAGATGCACTGTGGAGACAAACAGCTATTAGCTAGTTCATAGACAGGAAATATGATCTGTCCATTAAATGATCAAACTCACTTCTCAGTTCCAGTATCAATGGTTTCTGTCGAAAAAAGAACAGGAGGAGAGATCAGTGCTTTTAAATGACCAAACAATGACCCATTTCACCTTAAACCTGTACGAGCATGAGGTTTGGAAGAGCTTAATTCTGTATCTGTGCATGTACCTGTATGGTCGTGCACTTTCTTGCTTCTGAATTTGTGGACGATGCAGGCAGCGACAGCAACCAGGGCGACGGGGAGTGCAATCCACCACAGCCTATTGTCTGCTTCTACAGTTCAACAACAGAGACGTCAGCATGTGTGTAGTGTGACATGTCTGCTGCAGCTTCATATCCAAACAAATGACAGAAAAGTAATAAGGCAGCGGCAGAAGGCTCTTATAAAGCTCTCCTCAAATAATAAATCCAGTGTTTTACTTCACAGCTCATTTGCCTGGCAGTGTCCTCTGCTGGGTACCAAGAGATTTTAAGGCAATAACTTTATTTTACTTGGCTGTTGTTGGAAGGGAAAACAAAAAAAAACACAGCACAGTTTAAGGGAACAAACAAGAATTTTTTGGAAATGAACAACTGTTGAAATGGGACTTTAAGATGTTGACATTAGGATTATTCTGTCCTTTCTGTTCAGGAGATAAAATGTACTTAAAAATGTTTATTTTAAGCTGAAATAGTCATTACACCATTTGGTGTATAGATGACAAACGGATGAAAGCATGAAATTACACAGTAAATGTGGAGGTACAGTAATACACTGATACAAACTGAAGAATTTTAACAACTGGATGGTTCTCTGTGACATTTTTAATTACATTTTTCCCCTTAAATGTCTTAATTGTTTTCTTAGTTTTCCTTCATTTGTAAATGCTAGCACCCTAACACAGAAATCTTTACACCTGCCATGCCCACACCCAGAGTTGGCCAAAATGAAACACAGATGAGCGACTACAGATGGTTCAGTTAGTTTTCTGCCTGTCATGAATTATGAGGGTGAATGTAAAATATGTGATCTTTTCTTCATTCAGTCTGATTCAGGACATCACATGCAGGAACTTACTCATTTTAAGCGCATCGGTTTGTTGATTTCCTTGCATACTGGTCTTGGTTGGCTCCATCATTGTGGTGCTACGCAGGACTATCGTGTTCAAATAAAGCATCCAGTTAATACCACACAACAAAAACAAACAGGAACAGCTCTATTGATGTTCCTCAGCAACAGAGCAAAGACTGTTTCTGAATGAATGAATGTGCTCTGGAAACACCAACTGCAAGTATTTGATTCATGCTTTCTTCATATACATTTTTATTTATGAATGAACATTCTAGAAATCAAGAAGAAAGGAAGAATTAAAGTTAATGTTAGGCAGCAAATCATCTCACCAGGAGTTTTGGTTGTTTTGGCGGTGTCACTGCCGGGTTGGACAGGCTGGTGTGTAGCTACTGAAAAGAGAAGAGGAAATAACCCAACCATACTCGGAAGAATGTTGATCTTCACTTTATAGAAAAAAAGGTTTGTAGCAAATGGAATTAAGGATAATACTCTTTAGCTACACGTGATATATCAGGAAATCCTGCTGCAAATCATCAACATCAAGTCAACACACAGTCAAACTCCACAAGCGGTTTAAAGACAGTCTTACTGTTGGTGATAGCCTGGGTAACGGTTGATGGAGGTTTTGAAGTGGGGTGGTCTGTAGATACCGGTGTGGGCGAAACTGTCCCCTGAGATGCAGTTGATACTTCAGTTGTGTCTATAAAGAGAAATAAAGCTTGGCCATGATCTGTATTCTAACCCGGTTCTCTTTGAATCCTTCATTTCCATGTAAGTGGCGGCTTTTTGTTTCACGTCACCATCACAGAATTTATCCCTCTTCTGCATGTGAGCTCTATCTATTTGATATTACTTTTTGGACTGTGAGTGGTCTTCAACTGTCAACGCCACAAAATACGACGTTTGTCAGGAGGATTTTTCACCCAGCAGATGGGGGTGAGGAATTCTGCGCCAGTGACAGAAGGTTTGAGCAAAAAGGTGTGTGAACACACCAGACAAAAGAAGAGCATGATTCTAAAACAAAACCATGTAGTCAGTCAGACTATGAAGGCTGTACTTACGGTCAGGGTGGGAGGTACTGGCCTTGTGGGAAACCGTGGAGTACCCTGATGTTACCGTTGTTACTGCTAATGTTGGTTTGGCTGAAGATTCAGTGGAACCATTTGTTTGCATTCTAGATGTTTGTGCCTCTGTGACTGATTCTATGAAGGAAAGAGAAGCACAAATATATAAATCCATTTGTAAAAGGAATACAAATCTTTGCCAGTCAAGAATTATTGGAGGTGATTAAACAAGAAAATGATGTTTTTGTTCTTCTATTCAAAATGGAAATTTTGCAATCAGGGGACCATAAAACATTCTTCCCTTTTTCTCCACCGTCACATCGTCATGTAATGACATCAAATTAATATCTTATTGCAGCTTCCACTGAAAATGCCTAAACCTAAAAGATTCCTAAAAAAAAGAAGTCAAAGAAGACTGCATTTCTAAAATGCCAAATCAGAAAAACTTCCATAAAGACTGCCTGATGGCTTTCTTTTAATGAAATCCATTTGGAAAGACGTTTCTAAATAACCTTTGTGTCCTTGAGCCAATCAAAATCATGAGCATGGTAGGTGTCTGGATTTAGTTTTTCTTTGCTAATTTTCTCGGTAGTGAGCACCAGTGGATGGAATCAGAGGGCAGCAGAGAAGTGATTTTAATAAAGGCCTGCTAGCCTACCAACAGCCATCAACTATTTAGACTGCTACCTTTCAGCTGTCAGGTGCAGCTGTCGCGTAGAAAGTGACTATGTTGGGCCTTTGTCTTGACCTCTGACCCCTTGCTAGGCCTTTTCCAACATGTGGTTTCTGAATAAATTGATTTTGAGACAGCACACTGTGAGGATTTAAAAGCACCAACGTGAGTTGAGCAAAATGCTTTATGTATTTCACAGTTTTGTGAAAAGTTACAGAAGCTCACTCCTGACTTTCCCCTGTGGTTAACTTAAAAAATGAGTGGATTTGATGTTGAGACATTCAGAGCAAATAAAGATATATATGTGCATGTATTCAGCATGAATGAGTTATTAGTTAGTTATTAGTTAATTATGATGTGCTTTCCTGGTTCCAGACCCTAAATCAGCCCACCCCACCTGGAGGATGAGGCTTTTAATAGTCATTTAAAACACACACAAGCACGAGACATTTTCATCAGGCAGATACAGGCTTGTGCTTTCATATTGGCAGAATTCCGCTTTGGCACAACTTCAAAGTCCAGCGTCTAAGACAAAGACCCTCTCACTGCAAACCTTGTGCTGGGGATGAGAAGTCAAGAGAGAAGTGGAGGGGTTATGCCATGTTGGGCTGGACATCCTCTGCCCCAAGAGGGAAGCTGCATCCTGTCAGACACACAATTGTTGTCCCCTGACCTTCGTCACTCTTCCTGTCTTCACGACCGTCTGCTGTGGCTTCAATCAACATGCTCCACAGTGAGTCTTTGAGACGGCCGGGTCACGTCTCAGTATTAGTGAGCATATGTCGTAGGCCAGTTTAGACACGGCCATGTCACCAATGTCACAAATCCTATTTTACAAGACACTAAGGCCTGGAGTTAATAAAAGGGTCAGTATTTGGGACAATATCTTCAAGTCCGGTGTCCAGCTATTGTGATGGGTCCAAAGGGTCCAATGTTACAGATGTTATCAGGTCTGAAGTTTTAACTTTGTAGCAGGCTCCAACACATTTTAATGACATGGTTTAAGCGAGGGTGTTTCCTCCAGATGTTTACTGCTGGAAGTCAATTTGTTGCCAGCTGGGACCTCCTGGTCTCAGGACAATAGTCTGTAATCTCTGTACCCGAGGGAGCATTCTGGTTTCCAATGTCTATCTGCTTTCAGACTGACTCAGGACAGTTTAAAGGTTTTAATGGTCAAAGAAAAACAAACTAGTCCATGTCTTTGTCTTTTTTTTTATTTTGCTCAAGAAACTACTATTTCTATTTTTTTGGCATTTTAGATTTCTCCTTGACAAATTTACCAAATTTAACAATTTAACAAATGTTCAATATTATTTAATATTGGAAAAAAAAAACAACCTTTTCCAAATCGTTCAATAAAAAATGAGCTGTGGACAGCTGAAGGCAAACAGGAGAAAATGTCTAACACACATTAATGGAGCTTATCTGATCTTAGATAAAGGGAGACATATCCTCCGGGTGGATATATCAAAGGAAAGGTCCAGAGTATTAGCCTCTTTAGAACATCTTTGCGATCTTTGTCTTTGTGCATACCAAAACAAAATTCAGTTGCATTTAGGGACTGAAGGAGGGATAAAACATGCAATCTAATCAGTCGCAGAACGAACAAAAAGAGATGGTGTTTGAAACAATAAGGCCAATCACTGACAGAAAGAAACCTGTTCCCACAAGTAACTGGACAGGGTTGTTCGGTCATTTTTTCTTTCTTGTTATGCCTATTTGAGAAGGTTCTTTTTTCAAACATAAAGGGGAAGGCAGTCTTCCTACCTGTGCTGGCACGGACGGACAACAGCAGCAGGACAACAAGAATGCTGATGGACCTCATGCTGATGTGTGGTCACGATCCCCTCCAACTTCTCCAACGGACTGAAGCTCAGTGGCTGGAGCAGAAGGTGTCCAGCCTTGGCACTCCGCGGCTGATGTTTATTTTCGCACTTCCTTTAGATAAGAAGAGGAGGAAATACACTGGCTTCCCTTCCTGACGTAAAGTGGGTGGATGGAGTGACTAACACAAGGCAGCCACTTGGTGCAAACCTGAGTCCATTTAACAATAATCTCAGTCAGAAATGTGTTCGAGGCAACTCCCACCACTTATTTTTTCCTGCCCCAGCGAAACTTGACGAGTTGGAGGGGGACAGTACGTAAGCAATTAATTAGTGGTGTAAGTAATTGTATAAGGTGAAAAAACACTCACAGCTGGTAAGCAGTGCCTAAATCCACACTTGAACACATTTCAGACCTACTGCAGCTGTTACTGGGGTAAATCAGACGCCATCACAACACGGCAGTTTGTTTCTTCCAATAAACACTGATATCAGATGATAAACCCTGGGAGTGGCCCAAATACCAGCCATGACGTCTCACTATTCTTTACTGTTTAGAGAACAATACCTTCAGAAAATACAGAGAAAAACTTGCCGCTGTTACCAAATCAGCCTGATTTGTACTAATGAATAAAGTGAGCGCTTTTTCTCACTGATGCACCCTCACGGCCCCTTTCCAAACCCTTTTCCACATTTTGCCATGTACCAGACTCCTGTTGAGGGGAATTCAATGTTTCATCTTAATGCCCTTAGTATAGTGGTCCACAAACAAAAAAAAAGAACTTTTTTAAATGTAAAAGTCAACTGGCTAACTGTGCTACATCTAAAACTGATTGAACACGAGGAAAACACACTCATACCTGTTAGTATGAAGTCACATAAAAGCCGAAGGGGCTGTCCTCACTTGGCAGGTTGACACTGTCACACGTCTGTGAACTGCATGGCTTATGTGCTGCACTTAAGCTATTCTGGCCCACAAACAATTAAATGAAGTGACAATGCTGCCCAGGCACACAGTTTTAGTCATGAAAATGTAGTTTTATGAATCTGGACCTTGAAGCTATGCAATCAGCCTGAATCGGATGCCGGCATGACGTGGCTGCACACTGAGTCTCCCAGCCCCGTGAATATTCCCCCTGCTTACAGGAAAGAAACTTTCAAAAGATGAATTCAATCACTTAATACATAATATAACTATATAAAAAACTGCTACTTTACGTTGAGTGTGTAAAAACCAGTTTAAGACCACAAGATGTGGGATTATAATTTGATTTGATGTGTTTTTGTAATTAGGAAGACTACTCCTGTCCTTTCTCTATTCAATTCACATCTTTAGATTCTATGAATTTCAGCACAAGGTGACCGTAAACAAGAGAAGAAGAAATTTTCCACTGGTTTCATTGTTAGCTTCACAATAAGTGAACTCACATGGCCTTCATGCTTTTCCCTCTGCAGGTACAAAAGACTCGCTCCTGTTTTTTGGTGCTCCAAGAAAAAACAAACAAAAAAAAACAAAAAACAGGATGCCAGAGTTTACTTCCTTAGATTTGAGCTTTGAGTTTGATTACAAAATGAAGAAACCAAAGAAAGGCTCCTGAGACAGAAAGATACTGGCTTTGAAAAGCTTTTGCTCTGTTTAAAATGAATTTGTATGCAAATGAAAGATTTTCAATAAAAAACAATTTTGCAGTCGATTCAGTTGGGACCTACAAGCAGGGTTGATTAAAGTAACTTAATCATAAGTAACAAATCATATATCATTAGTTTCTATGTGGTTTAAGGCTTATTGTTACAGGAAGCTCGTCCATGCAGGTATGTTTGTCTAAACTTGGCTCGGCCTTCTGAATTTAATCAAAGAAGTCACTAAGGTTGATACAGAGGAAACACCTTTGTTGAGGAACTGCCAAAGAGCAATTTCCCACCAACGCTATGGGCTGCTAGCTCCTGGATGTTTGGCCGAGAAGAAAGGTACACCAATGAGAAAAACACAGACCAAACCGAGCTCATCTCTGTGCCAAGAGACACAGGGAAGAGATATAAAGATGATTTTAAGACTCTCTCTTACCTCTCTTGCACTGTGAGGTGTGAATGGAACATTGGGACTATTGTGTCTTTACTTTCCTTGTGGTTTTGAATTATGGACGACGAGGCTTCCTGTTCTCACTGGAAACACAAACCAGCACGTATTTCATATGCCAAATAAGTGCCCCTTTGCTGGAGGAGGCCTGCTGCTCAGCTCGCTCACACGCACACAGGACACACAGGTTCATTTCGAGTTGAAATTCATGCACATTTTTATTGAACAGTTATATAAAATACTTCTCATAGTTGCAAGTGCATGCCTCATCTGCCAACAGTTTTGAAGATAAATTACAAAAGCAAGGCTTCATGTTGTGTAGTGAATTACTTGGGCACTTAAAGCAGTTCTTAAAAAAGATCTCAGTATATTTTTTCCCCCCCGTTTCATCTTAAAGTATTGAGCAGTATCAAACCTGTAACTGATATACAAAGCAGAGTTCCAAATAATGGTAATAGGAATCAAATTACACTTTCTGTGGCACATTTACAAAACAAAACAAAACCTATTCACCTGTTATATGACACAAACAGCTAATCATGCATTTTGGAGATCCACATGTAACCACACACCTCACAAGAATTGTCAAACATGCTTAAATGGACTGTGTGCACATACAAGCGCCAGTTAAAAATATGATTTCTCATCCATCTTAGATAATTAAATGCTTCAATTACAAAAGGACTTGAAGGCATAGAGCATCATGGTGTTAATTGAAAGTATGCGGGTATACGTTTCCAGTATATGTTCACTAAAGCGCAATATATCTCAAAACAGGCCTCCACAGCCAAGGTATTCAGATTTTCTATTTCCTTTGTTTGATTTTTATAAAACATGCATAGGCAGACACTTTAAGTTTATTGTACTCTTTTTTTCTTTTTTACACAATATAGTTTCTCTATTTTTACTTTGTTCGCAATACTTAAAAAGAGAAAATTAACACTCAGTTCCAGCAAGCCACAATAAATCTACCCCCCCCTTCCAAAAAAGACAAAAAATAAACATATTTGCAAATGATAGATACGTATGTGTAAATTCCAGTTATGAAACTCAAGAAAATAGGAATTCATTACCAAGTTATTTAGCCATTATACAGAAAAATCAGGTCAAAGCACACACCAAAAGAACCTGAGGTAAGCATATGTACAAAACCATAAAACGTTCCATTATTTGGCATTTCGACAACATTGCAACATTCTTTTTAAGACTGCCTAATTCAATTCAGAGCTATTTCATAAAGGTAGCAAAAAAAAGAAAAAAAGAAAAATGTTATCAATAAATAGTCCTTATTTAGTTTGTACACCCTTATATGTGAAAAACATTATCTCATGTTCTGTCCTTTTTAGTGCTGTATTTTTGTAAACGTACAATAGTTAGTAAGAAGTTACACGACTTTCCATTTCGGTGTAAATGAGCATGGGTCTTTCAAGAAAAAAAAGAAAGAAAACCTATCGCTTTACCGGTCTCTGTCCCCGGCCTCCGTCCTCCTCTCTGATTAGCTGTGGTGTGGACTACAATCAGGCATGTTTGGGGCCCGACTGCTCAGAAATGTGACCCGAAAATAACTTAGCAGAATTGACTATGAGCTAAAATTATGAAGGCAATTCCAAAGACTAGCAAGTGAGATGTCCCCCAGTTAGCGCCGTAGTAACCTCCCCCTTTCGCACTCCAACCCTCCCCCCGGTCTCACTCCTTCACCCCTTGCCCCTTTTCTGCGGTGGCGGGCCGTGATGAGGCTGGGGGCCAGGCAGCCCTGCTGGCCGAGGTGGCGCCTGCTGCTGCCGGCCTTCACTGGATGTTGCTGGTGCTGCTGGTGCTGCCCTTGCCCTCTGTGCCGTTGGTCTCCGAGGACAGCGCCTTGTTGAGCGAGTTGAGGCTGGCGTCCGAGGGCAGCGCGTCCCGCCGCGGCGGCATCCTCTCGTTGATGCGGTCCAGACCCTTGGCCTCCTCGAAGCTAGTGATCTTATGCTGGGGCGAGAAGCCCTTGATGGCTGTTGGGATGTGAGAAAAATGGGAAAGGAGGAGGGAAATGAGGGCTGCTTTCAGATGGGAAGGCTTAAAGCGATCGGGATAATGGGGTCACACTTGCTCGCATTCACCCGCACATCACCAGACTCAGCCGGCCTTTGTTTTGATTTCAGTTCATGGAGAGAGACAAAAAAACAAACTTTTTTTTTTGGAGGCTGCATCAGCTAGCTCTGCCATGAAAACAGAATGTGTTAGGCACCGTTTACACGTGTGGAAACGTGTGATGCTAATTCTGAAAGACTGCTTTTATGGAAAAGTTCAACAGCTTGGGAAAAACACTAACCACCGTTCTTTTGTTAGAGCCAAATGAGAAGATTAATGACACCCTTTTGAGTGTTTACGTGCTGGAGAGCTGCAATCTGTAAATGTAAAAACTATTTGGAGGATGTATGGCACAGGAAACATGGTCCAATGCTCCCTCTGAATGACTCCTTTGGACCTTCTCGACTGGACAGGACTAATGCGTACCTGCTTTTTAAATACATGCTGACACAGCTAAGAGTCTTATGTCTGTTTTTTCTTTTCCATAATGAATACAATCCGTCAGGGCCAGATCTGATGTAGAACTGTGGAAATTGAGCTAATAGATGGTAACTTGGTGATCATGTGTAATCACACCTTAATGTAAACTGATCATCCTTTTAGACATAATGCAGGAACAATTTAAAACACCTCTCATGTGGCTTCTTTTTCTAAACTTAGCCATTGTATGCCGATTTCAGACTGGTGTTGGAAAGAAACCTGCAAGGGTGGCGTCAACCATCTCATGTGACCCTATCTGTGGAGGAAAATAAGTCAATTCACAAACTGTTGAACTGTCAGCTGAATGCAAAATGCTAAAATAACTCGCCAACCTTTGATGCTATCTGTGTCGATGCTTTTTTTTTTCTTTTTAGCGACTTATATTTAATTTCCACATTTTGAATGATTAGCTTCAGATGAGCATGTGCTATGGAAGGTAAATAACACATTTTTATGAGAAGACAACACGAAAGCACCACTGATCAGTGCTTTAGAGAATGTAGCTGAACAGACAAAAGGATTAAATAATCCGTCTTAATCTATACAGAGAGCGGCTGGCCTCGGGGTCGACAGGTTTTCACTGGATGGTGGATCCGTACTTTAAGGACTACATGAAGAAATACGGTGCCACATGATGGCCTTCTTCTGCTGCCATTTCATAAATCCTAAACACAGTCCACACTCTGTAAAAGTTTAAATGTGACCCTCCAGAAGACCTGAGGACCCCAAACACCCAGACTGCCCCTTCACTTCACAGCTTAGTACACTGAAGGGGAAGGAGAATGGTCAAAGAAACAAAAAGAACATTAACAGAAAGGGAAGGGGACAATTAGAGTGGAGCCCACTGAGACATTCACGTCCACCAAAGTAGAACCACTTTGAGACTGAGCTCACGCACAGAGACACTACGAATACTTGGGGTGCTAACGACTTGTTTAGCCTGCTTGGAGCATGCAGCAATTAAGGTAAAAGGGGCGGAAGTCTCGGTGCGAGTTAGATGAAATGAAAACGGGATCAAATTAAGCTGAACTAAAGGGTAAGTCAGCCATTCCAATATTCTGTTTGATGAAGGTTAATTCTACCTGTAAAGGGGTTCAAATAATCTTACTTGCACCTCTCATAAAGACAGAGGGTGTCACTGCTGAAAGGTACAATGCTTGTCTAAAAAAAAAGTGAAACAAAATTACCCTTATTAGCATGAGAGAGGCGGGGGGCTTCAGTTAACAAGATAAATTGGAGTGTGGGGAGATGGGGAGTGTAGTTGTGTTGCTGCATAGCACAGGTCAGACACAGGTTATTAGCAGCTCAGAGGAATAGAACACGACACAGCAGGGCCACAGAGGATCCACATGGAGAGAGAAGCAGAGAGGAGTCTTGACACTACAATGGACTGTCCTCTACGGGGCTAAAGAGGAAGTGCTGGATAGCTTCCACGTAAATAGCAGCATACTACTATTTAGCTAGCAGTTGAGGTTGTTCTTGCGCCAAAGGCAAAGTGAATGAAACAGATTTTGGGAAGAGTCCAATTTAGATTACTCCTGGGGAGCATTAGTCTATCGATTCAGATTCATCTTGGGAGACATTAGATTAGAAACACAACAGCAACAACAATGCACAACTGCTTCTCCTGTTTCAAAGGGGAAACCCACCAACAGCTTTCATAGCAAGACTTCAGTGTGTTGTGTGAGGGCAGCGCAAAGGGTACACTAACCTCCACAGGGTCTGAAAAATGGAACTTACCATGCTATTCAATACCATGTTTTTTATTGTCCCAAAAAGATTAACAGGAATATTTTGCCTGTTTTAGATAGACCACATGTTGTGGGACGTGTCTCTTAAAGGCCCTGAAAAAATATTTGCTATGGACATTTTTCTTTACTGTGGTTTTAGCAGTTTTCACACTACAGATAACCAATCTACAACTTTCTTCAACCTGGGTTTATACAGCCAAAGGTATTCTGTATTTTTCATTTGTTGTTACACATGTACCTTTAATAGCTGCCTCACAAAGTTTTTCAGCAATCTTTGATCTGACACGGTTAAATCAGATCCGGATTAAAGAAACAATACAGGAGAGATTCAAATAATAATTTTCCCAAGTTTCACTGAATCATTTGGTGATATTCTACACTGACAAGGAGCCTGTTAACTCCTTTGCTCCTCTTTCATTGCACTGAACCGCTACAAACATTCAAATATGGATGAATATCCAAAAATACAAAAATAAATGAATTTTTCTGCCTTTGATGTTCCAACTTTTGACTTGTGGCTGAACCTTGACGTTCATTGCCCTTCTTCTAACTTAAAGCCAGTTTAGAAGCTCATATCATCCATTATCAATACCGCTTGTTCCCTGATGGGGTCGCGGGGGGAACTAGGTCATATCATATAAAAGTAAACAGAAAGATAAGGCTAGGTGTTCAGGGGCTTTAAGAGGACAACATGTTTTCTACACAGGCTTGTTCCAGCTGCCAGAGGACTTGATGATACCAGACAGTGTGTGTGTGGATGTGCATTTGTATTTGTGCAACTCGACTCTGTCACTGTTTCTCTGAACGTAGAAAGGTGAAGTTACAGACTATGTTCTGTTTAAGTATAACCATCTAGATGTCTTTTTTGATGTAATGTTGTGGTGTCTCATGCATATTTTTGCATTGCTCTCACTCAAAATCACAGTATGACCTCTGTGATTATGAAATCTGTGCTATGAAATGCATTCCCCTTTAAAACCACAGGATTTCTTAACTTACTTACTTACTTCTTTTTCTGTTAATACTATGCCACATTTTGTTAGCCCAAACACCCAAACACACTATTCAAGCACCAGCGAGATGGATGAAAACCCAGCGGAGCCCCCTTGCTATTGCCATGAAAAGCAACAGAAGAGGGCGGCCAGACCCATTTACCTTCGTCAGCCTCAATAGCTTCAATAGTAGCTGAAGAGAAGAAGAGGGGGGTTGCAAAATGAATGAGAGAAGTGAGCAGAGGAGTACAATTTGTCCAAGGAACAAGTCAATGAGCAGCATAGACAGCCAATGGCGACAACAGAGGTTAACGTCATCTCCACATTTCATGACAGGTGGATGTTAGCAAAGAGCGGGAAAGGTGGAGAGAGAGGATAGAGATGAGCCTTAGCTCTGTGATGAGTTTCACATCTGTAAAGGGTGGGTGGCGCGTGTTTGTGGCAGCAAACCTCTGAAGTATCTCTGAGGTTCTTTGGAAAAAATAACCAAAAAAGGGGGGAGGATGTAGTGGTTGAATAAAAACTAAACAAAAAACAAACATTGATAGAAAGTACAACACAGCAAAGCCGGAAATATATTAGTTTATCTTCAGTACGCAAATGATGACAAAAGCAAGGCTGGTAACAGGACAAACAGAAAAACCTAAACAGGGTTTAGGTGCATGAGGGACTGTGGCTTTTATGGTGGCAGCTTCTCTGTGACAACAGCGCCATACAGAAGCTGCGCTGCGTACCGAATGAAGTCGCATCTGGAAGTGCAGGTTAAGCTGCTTATGACAGGAAATATCAAAGGTGTTGGCTTGCTTTAGATGAGTGTGAGGGGAAGAAACCGTTCAACCACTTACCAAATGACAACAGTCAGCCTGGAGGTTATGAATTTACACAACTGTATAAAATCAGAGTCACACAAATACAGAAGAGAGGCGAGAGGGAACAGAGCTGGACAGCACAGATGGCGTCATGAAGATGAGAAGAAACAACGAAAAAGCACAAAAGCAACAAACACAACAGCACGGTGACGTGGTCAACATCACAGTAGAAGCACACCGAGATGAGGGGGGCCATGTGATTCTACCAATGTTGCAACAGGAATCTCTGAACATCACTCTACCTTCACTCTGGTTCTCTTTCGTGTCAGATGCTTTTAAATGTCTTGAAAGACAAATAATCCACAGCCATGGATTCTCATTAAATGATAATCCTGGAGAACACCTTTGCCAAGCTCGTCTGAGGAAATATCTTTCAAAGGTACCAGAGTGGTTGGCGGTTAAAAACGCCAAGCTGGAAGAAAGCTAAGTGAGTGAAGAGAGCAGCGCCTCATCCCTCACAGCTCACATGTGTAAAAGTGCCAGCTTTGGCCCCTTCTTCTTTCAATGTGAGCATCCATTCTGGGTCTATAAGTGTTGAGAGTGCAAAGTTTTGCCATTCATATGGGTCAGTGGGTACCTGCGGTGAAAACTGGGTTCTATTCTATTTCTAACATGACACATTATAATAATTCCTGTGTTGATGCATGACTGTGGAACTCAGCGAAATAGCGCACAGTAACATCAGCGACTGCAGAAAACAAGGATTCAGTCATCGTCAGCAGCCCTGAGGAAGACATTCCCCAAAGGGAACCAACGCTGACTGACTCACATTGTCCCTTAAAAAAAGCCATGAACATCAAATCTGGAGTGCTCCAAGCAAGTCCTTCAGTAAACAATAAACTTCCTGTTTGAAATCTGTTAGCATTCATAAATAGAGCTGTTTCTACATTATCTATCCATATTGACATGGATCTTTCATTTAGCTATAGGACGTAAAAAAAATGTAATTCATATTTCCAATTAAAACCGTCTTTAAAAGCCACTATGACCCCATCCATTTAGAAACAATTATAAACCAATGAGTAATAAAACAACAGATTTCTACTGTTTAGATTTCGGGACTTCAGTGTCAAATGTTGCTGCTGTAAAACGTCTTGCTGTATCATGGCTTTGTAATGAAAAACTACCATCTGTTGACATTTAGCTGTGATATATAAAGTATGAGTGGACAATGTTCTCGCAGCTGAAAGTTATGACGAACCAGTGCCTGAGTCTGAATGCATTCTGTTTAGCACGGTAGCCCAAATCATGACCTTACACATCAAGAATTGTGAATGAATGAAAACAAGGAAGTGAGGAAACCGTTACTGTTTTGTAGCCTCAGACAGGAATTTCATATTTCAAGTGCCAAAGACACTCCTGTCACACACCTGACCCACAACCAACCTCCTTTTCCTGGCTAAGGTTGACTTTGTGCCCTGCATGATGATGTGAATGGGGAGCGCTGCCTGCTGACAGGCAGAGCTTCCTGGCCCATGTGTATGGTCGGAATGTGCACTGATAACACCATAGAATGGTATGACAGTGAGAAAATCAGGTGAAGGGGGAGACGTGTCAAAACCCAAAAACACAACACAGAAAGTCCTCCATTCCATCTTTACTAAGTAAATGGTACTTATGCTGCAAACTCACTTTAGAGTAGAGTATGAAATATGCTGGTGTTGGGAAAGTGCTAGCTGTGAGAACCCGTGAGAGGAGAGGGAAGTAGTCCGGATTTCTGCTTTATTTCGGGAATGACAAGGCAGACAGCAGCTATTCTACTTGCACTGAGTTGTTTGTTTCAGTTCCAATTTGACCTCTGAGTAACATCTAAGTTGACAGAACAATGCTGAGATTCCCAACTAACTCTCTAAATCTCCACAATGACATTCTGTCAGGGGTCAGACTCAATTTGAAGCACTCCTAAAGGCGATTATAGAAAGCCTTTTACTCCTGAGCTGCAGCAGCTTGTCAAACTCGCTGAGGGAGTGTTTGGAATTGAGAGGATGAACTGAACTCTAAACTTGTCTCACAAAAACAAAAAGATAACACAACAGAGTACTTGCACAACCGATAATACCTGCAGTTTCTAGGGAGAAAGGAGAAAGAAAAAGACATAAGTAATATTTAAGATCAAACCAGTGGAATACAGGAAACAGGACCAGAAGACAGAGTTTTAACGGCAGACACACTGAAGAAGACAAAGAGCAGAAGGAAATCTACACGATGTTGTTGGGGAAGGTTGCATTGAACTAGAAACATAAAACTACACAAAAGCTAAAAAAGCCACATTGAGCAGCTGCGTTTCGTTAGAAGGATTAAACTACACATATAGGACATTCCAGGAGTTTGTACATAGACTATCTTTCAGACAGCGTTAGCATTGTCTTCGGGGTTCACTTTGTAAGAGAAATGTTTGCATGTATGAGAATCCATCCTGGAGGCTGTGGGTGGGGTTCCTGAAGCTCTTTGTGACAGTCTTACCATTCTGCAGCTTCTCTTTGCCACCGGACAGAACTCCACTTGGTAGCATGCCTGTTGGGGTCAGTCCCTTCAGCGTCAGCACGCTCTCACTTTCCTCTCTGACACACAAACAGAGTCACAGTTAAAGAGCAGGCAGAGAGAAGAGGGGACGGGAGCAGAAACAAAAAACCAGGCTGGTGATCAAAGACTTCGATGAGCTGCAGCGCTCTTGGTCTTGGTTCTGCTTTTGGTACGGAAATCTCAACTTCTCCAACTTTCATTGAGTTACACTGAGCTGTGATGACATCATCTAACTGAAGTTTTTCTGTCATTTTACCAGGATACATAAATGAGAAGGGAGTCCTTTAACGAAGGAGATATTTCTTATATAGTTGTGTTTTTCAACAAAAAAAAGCCTTGCAATAATATTTTCAATGAAAACCTGAAATTTCATTTTCGAAAAAGCTGTTGCAGTTTACTACCACTTGAACAACTTGGTTTACAATCCAAATAACTTTTCAAACTACATAGAAATAAATATGGACATCCAGTAAGGAATCAAACTAAAATATACTTTTTTTGTCCAGTAGAGGGCGATGGACTCAGACAAATTACACTATTTTAATGGGAAAAATAAAGAAATAAATAAAATGGTTGCACAACTGCACAGTGAGCTAAATCAAGAGGTTTCAATAAACCTCCCTTAATTCAGAAAGAGTCAGAAGTGTTTGGTGACATTTGACTGAAATGAGTGATTGGAGGCTCTGAAAAGACAACAAAGATAAACCTGAGATTTTCCAAGTAAGCGTACCTGAGCACAGAGAATACCCGGGCCATCTTTCCAATGGCACGGATCTTGTTGCGGATGACTTCTTTACGGGCTGAAGCTGTGGCACCTGAGGGAATCGGACATTGGAAAAACAGTCAGTGTTCTTTTTTTTAATTTTTCATACCGAAGTAAATTAAAAATTGTTTGAAAATAAATTTTTCTGACTTTGTGTTTGTTACAGCATTTAAATGTTTCTCTAAATCATCAGATTCAATATTTGAGACACAGTATGTTTGTTTTACAATTAGTTTGAGCCAGAAGTGCAACACAATACAAACAAAATGAGGTTATTTCAGTTCCAAGTCCAGATTACAGAAAAAGTTTGCATCACATCGGCGTAACTCTTAGCATTCCGTGCGTACATGCTGCCTCTGTAGCTTTGTCAATGACAGTATGAAGCTGCGGCAGTCCCTCTTAGGCTGTACCTTCCCCAGCGGTGCTCAAACACCTAAACTTACATCTCCTGTACATGGCCCTTATCCAAACACGTCTGATCGCACGCTCTGAATTTTCCTATGCTGTGTTTTGGTTGTGGAGACTCAAACATGAGTTTTCCTGGTCTGGAAAAGAAAACTTACGATTTTTTTTTTTGTTGTAAAAATGGTTTCAAGGCTCCAGGGACTCAGCCTGGAAAATTCTGCAGAATGAATTATGGAAATTGGGAAATGTGTGGTGTAAAGGAGAGATGGTGGTCTGATGCCTTCTCTAAAACGGCTCTTAATGTTCTGCTTTTACATTTTTTTACTCTACAGGTCTCGCAGTGTTGTTGCCAACTTATCATTTATAGCATTTAGATCACAGAGGAGTTTCGTCCGGGTAATGAGAATAGCTGTTTAATGCCTTACAAACCTTGCAAAAGCAACAGCATGTGCAAACCCTATTTTAAGAAAAGTTGGTTTGTTAAAAAATGCAACAAGAACTTTAATATGAAAATTGTTTGTTCATTTGTACCTTGACTCAACACACACAAAATACACTAAATACATGTTCTTCAGGGTTTTCTGTGATCGAGGACATCGTTATCAGAAACTGTACATAAATCTGGAGTGGTGAGCCATAGTGAGACTCTCCTTTGGTCAAATCTCCTATCATACCCAATCCTTTTTACATCTGACACCCTAAAGGGACCTCAAATTACCCAATAGATTGCAATAGATGTAGAAACCATGCTCATATAAATACTGTAAATGAACAAATGTCATATTCAAGTTTTTTGTTGCATTTCAGCTTTTCTCTGATTGACTTTTGCAGCTGTAACACTACTGCCATGTGTTCCAGTTTGATTACGAACAAAAAGTCTCAGTTCAAAGGTGCTTTTTACAGTGATGTTAGTTTTCAGACTTCTGAAAGGCAGGCAGCAAGCAAAAGTCTAGCTACTGCTGCACACTTCAGTACAGCTAGTGTTTGTACCTTTTTTGGGGGGATATATTAGCTGTCCTTCTCATGAAACACCCCCAGAAGAGAAGACAAGAGAAAGGACAGAGAGATCAGTGGATGGCTGCTGAATGAGAGACGATGTGGAAGAGAGGAATGCGACATAAAGAGGTGACAGAGCACAACAAGTGTAAAGAAAAGCGATGGCTTGAGTGCAAAACTCTGCAAAACATAACAAAAATAGAAATTAGATGAGCAAACCAAGGAAATGACAATGTTATAGCAAGAGACAGAGACTGATCGAGAGAAAATAGAGAGAAAGATGTCAGAAAGATGACGTGAAAATATGGTGAGGCTGGAAATGTTGAAGGAATAGCAACTGGAAACCATATAAATAATAGATGGTAAAGAGCAGAAGATTAGAAGGGCACTGGAACAGAGATCATGAGTAAGGAAGAGAAAGTATAAAATGAGTAATGTGTCAGCTCAAAAAACTAATAAAATAGAAAATAACAGTGGAGTGAAGATGGCTTATAAAGCTAAGAAGAAATTGAGCTCACGAGGACAGAAAGAGAGGACGAGGTAAGAGAATATCGGCTCAAACTGGGAAAATGAGCTGATGAAATGTGAAAGGACTGCTAATAATCTGAGAAATTGTTTGGTTTTGGACCTCTGCAGATTTTTTTTTTGCTTTTCAGATTGGAAATAAGTATTGAAAATCTAAAATCACCTGCACCTCCCACAAACCCAGTTGTTAAAATCCAAATACAAAACTTGTTTTCGTCCAACTTGACCTGAATCAATTTTTCCTGACTGAACATTTTAAATTAAAATGCCGAAACCATTTAAAATGTGGTTGAGATCTGCCAACATCCTGTAGCCCCACCCGTGTGAGAGAGTCTCTGTGAGTGGGAGGGGAAGGAATGGTGAGATCATTTCCTGTTTGGCAATAAGTGCTGGAGCAGGGCGAAGAAAACTGGTCATCTCTGCACAGATAACCAAAAATCACCAGGCCCGTTACTGGTACATGATCATAACGTTGAATAAGTGGTAAAAAGAAAACAGGCATCTTGACCCGATCAAAGCCTTAAAGGGGATTTACTGATTGTAGAACTATTTACAACAATTGTTCTCTGAATTCTAATCTATTCTGCTGAACGGAATGTTCTGATAGCTGCATGATCCAAACAGACTTCATCTTTGTGTGTGCTTTAAAAGTTTCAAAATAATGAACGGAAAGATGTTTCCCTCTAGAGGAGCTGAGGCTAACTACAGGGGAAATGAGCAGCTGCAGGGCTCACCATCCAGCTCCTCATCGGTTGTCAGCTCGTCATTGGAACAAATGCTCAACACGTTCACCAGCATTTCAGTCACTGTGGAGAAAAGAAAAGACAATCAGAATCTGAGCATGAAAAAAAGCAAATGTGTCTGAGCAAGGTGCCGAGCTGTTAGGCACACTCGCTGGTCAGAAGAGGGGTCATGTCTCGGTTCATAGGGGTCCCAATTAAACTGGTCTTCCTGCAATGAGTGTGTCACCTATAGCTATCAACAATGAGGTGTCCCTGCTGGACAGCTCTGTTCAGCTGTTTTGGATGCAAACAGCAGTAAAGATCTCTGCATATATTTAGTTTGTGTCTTCTTGTGTCTGTCCCAACAGGACTGTGAATCGTGAAATAGAAATAATAAGTTCTTGCTCAGGTGCGTCCCTTTTTCTGACAAAGCGTAGGTTGCCGTGCAGCACTGAGCGCTTTCCATGGGCTGCCATGAATTCAGTGTTTTCCCTCTGCGTTATCGATGTGTGTCTGCCGGCTCACCCTTCTCGCCCACAAAGGGCAGGGACCAGGTGAAAACGTCCATGAAGTTGGGCAGCCAGTAAGGGTGAGGAGAGCAGTTGAACTGTCGGATGTTCATAACGTTGTTCTCGTACTTCAGCACTGCCGCTGTGGAGCGTGAGAAAAGAGATCCTCATTATTGGCCATTTGCATCACAGAAGCCAGCCGACATGCTGCCACTCTGAGGAGAGTCTCACGCTAAATACTCCAAGGGAAACAGAGGAGAAAACAAACAGAACATTCAAAGACTGGGTAATCCATCAATGAAATGATAAAAAACATAGGAAAAAAATATAAGTTACTTCTCATAAAATCCCTTAATGATTCTTAAAAGTCCCTTTTTCCTGGAGTTTATGTTTTGTTGTTAGTGATGTGTTAACTACAGATGTGTGTGCTCACAAGCCAAATGATTACTGTACTACAGTAAAACAGTTGAGAAAAAGAGTAAAGCAGTAAAAACTGTCATCCCCACCAACGCGTATTCCTGAAGGAAACACAAGATCCTGTCAGTCAACCTCTGGCGATGACAGCCAATGAGATGGCTCAGTCCAGATCTACCTACACAGAGACCCAAAGGCACAGCTTTTCACACCACGCTCGTCACTCTCACTTTCACAGTCTGACTAATACAAATACAAAATTACAACTGGAGTTTTGAAACTCAATGTCAGCAAGAAACTGCAGAAGATCAGGAATGTTTAGGAGGAAAAAAGCTAACAAAAATCAATCCTTTTTTCTCTCAAGGTTAATTTCCTCTGTGTATTGATCACTGCCTCCCCTATTAGGGAAACATGTCTGTCATTATAAAGGATTGGAACCATGAATTACATTTCAGAAAATCCGCATTTCAGCTGCACAAGGCTGAGCACTTTTCATTAGGCAGTCGAAAAGTGATTTCTGGTGAGGAAGGACAGCGAGAACCGAGAGGAACAGAAAATTTTGATGTACTGATGCACAATAGTTCCCGTGGTGATGAAAACAATGACCACCAAATACTCTGCTTTTACTTTTTTTTGGGGGGGGGGCTCAAAAATATGCCAGGGCTGCTCCTATTAGCCTACACTTTCTTTGTCTAATCAAAAAACAAGCCGGAACATGTTCACTTCAGGATCTTCATATTAACGGTCCAGACATAAGAACGATATCCATTTAGCCAAGAAAGAAAGTCTGTCATCTAATCTGTTTAACACTTTAACAATTTAACATGTTTTTCTGCAAACTAATAATATTCCCCTCATAAATTTTTTCACATTTACACAAAAATCAACCAAAAAAAAAAAAGAATTATGCAGAAAGTTTTGTTAATCATGTAACAGGACAGGTTCTGGTGGGTGTGGTTCAGCTGGTGTTCACTTAGTGCATCCCAACAGCTAAGCTACAAGTCTGTCTGACAGCAGCAGATTTTCCAGATACGGAAAACAACTGCAGTGACAGCTGCCACTGCTCGTGCACTGGATCAGCCATATTCAGCTTATTCTCCAGCACATTCAGTCAAAGAAAAGATAATGATCACATGTTGTCTGTGCACATAGAAACCTCCTCCCAAACACTGACCGTGGTATGCCCCATATGACCTCCTCACCCATGATTAGGGGCACAGTGTGAACGTGGGCGTAGAGGCAAATATGAGAGCTGCCAAACATAAATATATCCCTGCTGTAAATAGAAGCCTCTGCTTTTCTAATACACAAGGCCAGTCTGAGGAAAGCGGACACCATTGCTGGGTCACCATGGGGGACTTTCCTGCCTCATGCTCAGTAATAGCTAACCATCTAACCTAGATTCCAGGCGGCTAGATGCTCTGGTGCAACAAACAAATCAGGCCACAATTTGGCAAAATTTGCCTTAATGTGTGGATGCCTAAGTGTTTCAGAGAAAAGAGCGAGGCATGGTAACGCACATAGTGCAGTTACCATGCCTCACTCTTTTCTCTGAAATTCTTACCCGAAGTACTGAAGGCATGACATTCCACTGCTATCATCCCCTGGTTCCCTCCACACACACATCCTCCGATACAGAGAACTTGAAATCAGAGCATTGACACACTATCTAATTGATGTGGCATTATTATCAATATCGGCGAAACTGCCTTACTCCGACATGCTTCACTCTGATGGAACGGTGGGTGGTGATCTGTGTGCGTTGGTGTGCATAAAAGGAATCGAAACACGTGGGCAGCCATTGCATAAACATCACACACTGCTTAAACATCGTTGTGGTGCTTGATTGAATGCAGCCATTGAAGCCCAGAGGGAAAAGGCAGAGCGGGGGAGAAGGTCAGCTCCCCTGCTGTTGCTCCTTTAAATCAGATTCCCTTTAAAGGAACAGAGACACCCGGCTACCTCCCTGGTGCAAAGCAAACACATTCATGCTGAGCTCTGGCTGTGAGAAGTTCAAGGCCTCTTACTTTTTAGAACACTTCACTGAGCATGAGCATGAGGGAGAATGAGCAGAACTTGGTTCTTCTATTGTATTGAGTTCTCTTATAACAGAGAAACACATTTTTTTCTTGTGCAGAAGAACGTGGCTTCTGTAAAACCAAACCGCTGCATGACAGCCACTAGAGGTCTCTGCTGCTCTGGTGGTTGACGCCGCAGCCCAACCTGCTGCAATGCTCACACAGAGACTGCAAGAAGACACCCGCTCATTAAATATTCATAAGGGAGTGCCTGCTGCCGGTTTCCCCAGTAACAAGGACAGTTAAATCTGCTTTGAGACCACAGGGAGATTCCCACTGTCTTTCCCCAACACTGAATGCTGACGGCACAGCTGTCTCTAATGCCACTGGTATAAAGTTCCACTTGGTTAATATTCCGAGCCAGACCCCGTTGGTTAATTCAATTCAGTACTCCACTCCTTGATGACAGCAGATGTGTGGATGGTGGGGATGGAATGTGGTCCGTGAAGAGTAAAAGCTGCTGATCTCTGGCTGAGAAATCACTTAAACATTTGCAATTCTACCTTAATGCTATTTCTTATTGAAAGTACCAATCGTACTTTTATGTGTGCTGGCTTCAAACGAAGTACCCAAACGTTACAGTTATACCTATAAGACAAATCTGGCAAACCTTGTAGATAAAAGAAAATGAATGCTGTGAAAAAGACTTACATAGACCTAAAACTATGTACAGTGGATAAAAAAACATTAAAAATAATATTCATAAGGCTGAGTTATGCGAAATGACCCAAAAGCTGAACTGAAACTAGCTCTGAAGAGGGCATGAATCCTCTCCTGATCCCAAAGCAGTGTGGGATCGTATATAGAGATAACAGAAGAAACAGTGAATATAAAAAAGAGCTTTAAAAAGTCCTTTAAGGAGCCTGGAAAACTAGTTTTACTTAAATAAATTGGGCAGGATTCCCATAGATAAAATTTAATGTTGGGTGGGGCTGATGCTTTAATTGTAGCAACTATCATTCATGAGATCAGACAAACAATTAGAAGTACAATCTTATTGTTTGCCGCCTCCTCTGTTCCTTCACAAAATCTGAATGTTCTCCCTTTCCCACCAGACCTCTCAAATTTCCTTTTCCAAATGGATGCTGAATTCAATTTGAAAATAAAAGATGTTTCTCCATTTAAAGTGGATGAGCAATGATGGAGCTGTATACATGTGAATCTGTCTCAGGTAGGTCCAGACTGTGTTAGAATAAATAAACAAATATTTACTTACAAGCTGTTACAAACTTTTTCAAGCCTTGTTTCCATTTATGTTTGCATAGGTTTCATCTAACCCATGTCCTATATTCTTAGAAATAGAATAATGGAATTAAATGAGTGGTTGAAGACCTATACACTCAATTCTGTCCTGCATAACATTTTTTTTGCAAACAGCATGAACAGTTTTTGAAGCAGAACAGTGTTAAGAGAAAAGAAAAGGGAAGCTCAGTAAAGACCAGGGTGATAGCGGATGGATGGGCATCTTCAGGATGGGATACTCCTGTTCCTGGCACAGGAGCCGAAAATGGAGAAATGAATTCCCTGCTTCATCACCATTGCCCTAGCCTCCATTCTGCGATGTATTCCAGAGGCAAAACCTGTAGCCAATCATCCCACTCCATTGCAGTCCAGAAAGGAAGTAAGAGCATAAAGTGATACCTGCCTGGGACAGCACTCAGGTTGAATTAGCCACAGGAATGACACGATCCTTTCACTTGGAATCTGGTTCCTCCTTTTTATCATTCAGGCTTCCACTCCATCACTCCATTCTGGTTTCTACCTCATCACTGAACAATACCACAAAAAAGGACCCTTAGTGGTCAATCTGTAACCCTCCTAACATTGTTTTCTACATTCCATCCAAGCAAAATAACCATCAGGATTCTTTGCTGAGTTTCAGGACTGGTCAATAAGGAAGCAGCATAAAACATTCTTTTAATATAAAAGCCGCAACTGCACCCTAATCCTCCTCCATCTCCCTCCCTCTCCACGGCAGTCATTTCAGGACTCAGACTGAGGAGGATCAAACAGTGAAAACTGCCAAATCACTGCTGTTGTTTTTCCATTAAAGCACAGCTTCCTTTGCCGGATAACAAGAGTCTGTCCTACTTTTCAGCTTCAATGACGGGGTGTAGGGGTCACCGCCATGATGGGCAGCTGGTCAACGCCTGCCACTTAACTGCAGACCCAACAGTTTGCCTGCAAAGGAGGAGGAGGATTGGGTGGCATTTTGAAACCAGGCTTCAGAGAATTCCATCTTCAGCATCATTCCTGCGTTGATTATTCTGAATCAGCAAAAAGTTCTATTTGCTTCCCCCTCCTCATCATTGATGGGAGGTGCACCGCTCATTACTTTTTCCTCCCACGTGGAGATGCTTCATTGGCCAATCTGGACAACTCCCAGTTTAGGATTGATGGAAACTGCTGATGCCTCCTCCCTTCCTTTGAAGATTTATTTGCCCACTTGACTGGCCATCAATCACAGGGGCGTTGCTCAGTGGGCTTGGAGTAACAGCATGAAGCCAAGAGCAGAGGGATTCATTACAGCGGCTTCGGTTCCACCAACAGACCCCACCTACATGACATCAAAGGCACTGATAGGACTGTTCTGGTTAGCTGTGGCTAATCCATGAAATTGTATAACTGTGAGAGGGGAGAAAATCCATCAAGCAGAGTCTAGTAAATAATTGATAAAGTGGGAGCAAAGTAATTTATTGAAGCTCTAAAAGCTTGAACATAAAATCTCTGGCAGACTTTAGCTTGAGGGATGTTGATTTGTCCAGGAACTGCACTCTTTGGGTGCTTTTATATTTGTATTTTAAGTAATAGATCTTGTCATCAAAAAAACTGATTAAGGGAAAAGAAAAGGTTTTCAGAGGACATAAGAAGCCTGTGCACTTGCAAAGTAAGATAGATCTTTGTGCCCAAATAAAGTCAAACACAATAATGTCTGCATCTGGCCCATCTTACTGATAGGCCAGACGCGGACATATTACTCTAGATATTTTGACTTTTCCATGTTGAGCTTGAGCGGCACAATTGATTTTCCAGCACACTGCTAGGAAGAGCTAAAACTTGATAGCACTTTGTTTATATTGTCTTGTGTTGACTGGGAGCCATCGGAAGATTAGTTGGCATGGAACAAACAGGTTACCTAATAATAAACAACAATTCAGACAGGCACATTGCCACGCTCTTTCCATCAGTCGACTCATGAAAAGAGTAAACAAATGTAAGCTCAACTTACATGAAAAACAGCCCAACTGTAAATGAGCCAGGGGAAAACAAAAAAAATGATAGGGACGTCCCCTTCTCATTTGTGTGGCGTCCTCACACCAGCAACTGTGCAGCATGACAGAATTTCATCATTCAGAGGGATTGCAAAACAGCAGACCCAAGCACCATCACTCTTTCCTTCCCATTTCCATTTCCCGTGCTTTGCCCACTGCCACCTCCATTCCAACTATGCCCCCACAGTTAAAGCAGATCCTGTCTGTTCTGCGGGGAAAAAGTGCTGACTCACAAGCACACAGGCAAGCCTGTCTTGGTGCAAGGGTGCAGCAGCACAGCATAGGGCTCCACCAGGTGCCAAGCAAACCGGCACCGGGCCACTTCATCTCGCACAAGCTCCCTCCCCCAGTAGATCCATGTTACAAAACTGTCTGTGAATATGAAGTTGTTTTTCTCTGGAATACTGAGACACATGCGTATGAATGTGATTCTTGCCAGATCCAAATGGCCACCTTACCTTTTCCTCATCCGCCATGGCCACACTTATAACATATGCTTCTCTGATCAAACACTAAAAATGTCTTTGATGTCTGTAATGGGCTAAATAAACATTAATTTTCATCATTTTTACAACATTAAAACAGGAGAATTCTTTTTCTTGGACTGTGTTGACAACACACGTCTGCTGGGTGTTCCAGAAAAACAGCAGGGATTTTCGGAAGGCATCAAAAAAGCAATTAGAGATGTTTAAATGCTGTCCTTCCATTTTGCTCAAACCTGAGACTGGCGGCTCTCCAACTCAAATTGGTCCTGAGGCCTGCTGAACACGACACTGTAGTAGCTGTGCTACGAGCCACAGCAGACTGACACTGTACAAAACAACACGATACACTCTGTTGTGGCGTATCAGTTGGTCCTGGACTGAATTGCTGTACAGTACACATAAATGCCTGCTCTTCTTACCTTTGTTGTTGTAGACATCTAGATAGTTAGGTGCTGAAAAGATGGTGATAAGGGATGGGAAGCCAGTGGTCTGACTCTTTCTGTACATGCGGTATCTGGGAAATGCAAAAACAAAAACACAAGAGAGATTGTTTTTTAAGGCCCCTTGTTTTCACTTTGCTTGTGTTTGTGTCAAGCAGATGCATGAGCGATAAGGACACCTGGGTACATTGTCAGGAGAGCAAATCCCCTTGTTACAGAGAAAGCAAGCCCATGGGCTGACATCACACTGCTCCAAGCCAGTGTGAAACTCCCACCCTCTGTGTTAATGGTAAATGTCTGTGGTTTGTTTTTACATCTGGATCATCTCCTGCTTACCTTTCTAATTTATTTGCTGGACATAAATAGAGCCCAGTTATGTGATTTCACGTGTGGTCAGAGGCACCTTGGGGACACTATCTCATCTGAGATGTGGCAAGGTGTCCCATGTGAGCACGCTGTGGGAGTGCATTGGTAAACAACTTTTCTGCAATGCCTCCCACTGCCTGTCCCTCGCTCAGAGGAAAATCAGCTCAGCACATCCAACCAACTGCCCATTTCAGAAAGCAAACTTTTAAAAGAGCTTTTCCATTGCTCTGTCCTGAAATGCTAAGTGAACCGCATGCTGTCTACCTTTTGTTGGGTGGCTGTGCTTCACATCTGGTTCACTCACAACACCAGAATTTTATATTTTATTTCCCTGGCTACCAGTGTCATTCTCAGAGTTGACACCACCAAATCTGGTTCCAGCATGCTTAGCAAATACCTCTGATTCAAAGGAAGCTTTTCATTGAAAAACAAAAAGCAGGTTCTGAACTACAGCTGTGTCAGAGTCTGATGAGAGAAGACAAAATGCCACAATACTCACCCAGCATCCTGTGCTTCATGGGCCCGGATGATAGATAATAAGTTATTGTGTTGTAGAAAGTCGCAGACTGCAGGGTAGCTGTTGAATAAAGAGACATTTAGTTTACCAATACATCAAGAAAAATCCCAGTAAGCTCAAGAAGTACAATCAATAGAAAAAACTAAATAAGCCAAAGGTGTTATTGATTGTGCTCTATGGAACAGAGCACAAACAACTAGAGTTTGAGCAACATGTCTACTGCAGCTCAGACAAAAACACAAGTAGGAATGAAGATTTTCACTGGATTACAGTTTTCCTCAGTAAAATCTTCATCCTCTACCACCTAATAAAACACTTCACTTTTGAATGAGCTCCAGTATGGGCCAGGAGATGAGATCGATGTAAAATGTAACGACTTTGACTTTGAATGGGACAGAAGATGTGGAGTATGACATGATCAGACTCAAAGAAGAACAAAAGAGCTGTTACCGGTCAGTGTGAGGGCAAGTTTTGTGCTCCTGCCGATCTATTCAGCCAAGGAGTGGTGAGACCAAAAGCTTTTAGATTAATTAGATGTTTCCTCACAGCGGAAACAGCATGGAGAGAAACTGGGAAACAATATTTTGGATTCCTGATGTGAATATAACAGAACTTAAAAATCGCTTTACTTACATACATCCAAACCCCCGTGGATGTCTGGATTTGAGAATTGCGATATGCTTTTTAATGAAAAAGTAAGCAGCAGCAGATCCCAATGAGAGAGTGACACTGCTGCTAGAAACACTTGAAGGTGGGAGGTTTTCTGTTGTCATAAAGCAGGAGCTAAATGCTAATATTATTCCTGTTGTTTTCCCTCATTTTGCTTTTAGCTTTTTTTTCTCTAATGAATATACAGTAATAGTTACTGAAAAGCTTTTGCAGCACCAGATATTAAATGTTTAAGGACTTTACAGCCTTCCATCATGCAGGCAGGATATTAATCAAATGTGGGCATCTCCATTATTTCAGGTAAGGTCCAAAGTTTCTCACTGCTATTTTTCAGTCTCTAGAAAATCAGTCCCCTTGAAGGTATGAATTATCTTTGGGATTGCCTCTCTAGTTTGTGTCATTGATATCAAATAGAAATATCTAAACCATCCCTATACCATCTATAAACATCCACACCACAAGTTCTGTAATCCAAGCTCAAAACCCCTGCAACAACAGAGAACAACAATGAATGCCCACACGATGCAATTAAAACTCAAAACGATACATTTTCTTCCCCATCTGCAGCTAGACAAATTCCTGCTTTAAAACAACTTCATACAACAACTGCTCAGAGACATCACTGTGGTTTGTTAACATTTAATATTAAAAGACTACAGCTTTAGCATTAAGAGATGCTACAATATCTCTTAAATGTATTGTCCTTTAGGGAGTGACTCATTAGAAAATAATTGTATTCATTGCTGTGCCATGACACCTGGCAGAGAGGTTAATCTGTGATAGAGTAAGTAAGGTTTACCATAAATCCAGGTCCATGTGGACATGAGACCACATGGGCTCTTAACTATTACAACAAACATCTGCTGGAAGAAATGTGAAGCAAAATCCCCAACAATGCAATGCTTTCTTTATGGAGGCTGAGGAACTAGAAAATATTGCTTTATTTTGTGCTTATCCTCTGCAGCCGTTGCAGACACGTGGAATACGGTGCTACTGGTGGACAAAAATATAATCAGAGTTCAGTCCTATTTACCACTTGTCCAACAACAGGACACAGATGTTAATGTGCTCATGGGACAGCAGGAGGAGTTGTTTGAGTAATTTGTTCAGGTGGAATGTGTTCCATTTTAATGCTGAAGCTTTAAAGTAGTTCTACATCAATATCTGGCATTAGAAACCATGAATAAAAGATGCTTAAAAAAAGAGAGAAAAAAATTACTTTAGGCCGAACCATCTATAATTCTGTGTGGAGGCAACAATAAAAGCCGCCATATTTGAAGCATGTGCAATTTCATGCCTGAATTACCTTTGTAAAAGTGTTACGAGCAAGCCTGTGGCGTTGGGGGAAATGGACAGAAGCTACAAAAGAAGCTGATGGTTTCTGAGGAGGGGAGTAAAGAAAGGCTCCCTCTCTGCGTCTGGCTGAAACTGTCTCATAAATCCTGAAAACCAGTGTGAAGCCAATTAGCGACCATCCCCTGGGCAGATGAAGAGTTGGACGCTGATGAAAGCAAGACTCCAGAGGAATTTTGACCAAATGACAGAGGGTTAACTGCAAAGAGGGTACGACTCACATGTTTGACATTCAGGGAAGTTGTTTGAGGTAAAAAGGCTACATACCTAGCATTTCCCTCCAGTCTCAGATCATTTCAATGAAAACACTGCTGGCTAACATTCTTCAAACACAGAGCCACTTGTGGATCTGCGACGTAACGCCTCATTTAGAATGAAGGGAGATAGTTAGGCCGCTCAAAGTCACAACAACTCAAAATGGTAAAAGGAGCCATTTTCTAAGTACAGACATTAAAATACGATTAAGAAAGCAGCGATGAAACACCTGCAATCACAGCAATGAAAAGACAGGATTCATATCAGGAGCCTTTGGACATTTTTGTCAACTCCTGCTGGCTTGCCTGTGGCACACTGCGGCCAAGTGAGCGTGGCTCGGGCCATAATGAGCAGAGGGAGCGCTGAATGAGTTTAGACACAGGACTGTGCCTTGTGGTAACGTGCCAGTTCATTACATTTTGTGACAGTGCAAGCTGCTTGCTTCAAGCATTTCCTCTGTTCAGTTACTCGGTTCAGTTTATGGTAATGTAGGGAGCACAAGTACTGACAAGAAGATCTTTCCAGATTCCTCAAACACACATGGCATACTAACCAGTGTTGGTCTCCTCTTCTTTGCAAAAATAAGATATTTCTGCTTCATTTCCTTCTTTTTTCTTTGCCTTTAACCATTTTCTTTTTCTCTTTTGTTCAGGTTAGCTCCCAGCTCTGAGGTGCCTTACTACCAACCAGTGGATTGGACTACTTTTAAAATTAACATGAATTTAATCCCAGTGCTTCTTTGAGATTGTTTATGGCCAGTTCCAACACAAGCCCAATTGAGGAGAAGCGTTCTGGTATTGCTCACGCTTCACACACTTTCCGAGTTTTTGGGTATTTAGGTCATAAGACGAAACTAAATCCACCTAATCTAAAACAAAGTGGCTGCTAACAGAGGTTTAACCTTGCACTAATTTGAACCTACACAAAAACAATGCCCACCTGTAGAAATAGGAGCAGCCTCGCACTGTGTTGTGTGTGAAATGCTCTTGGCTCTTCTCATTTCCAAAGTCCTCCAGAGGATCGGACCAGAGCAGATCGCACATTGGCCCGTATGCCGGAGGCTCCTTGAATCTGTCTAGCTGTGGAAGAAATGTGGACATGAAGCGTTTGTATGACAGGCATCTACTTTTATATGGGAGCTATGTTGGCAACTGCAGCTAAAGTTAAAACTTCAAATATGATTACAGCCTACTAACATGCTTGCTGAGGTGATTTCAAACTGTATACGGCACAGGTGATGTGTCAAAGGCAGCACTCATCTTTGAGTAGACAGACAGATGAAAAGGCTCGAAAACAGTTCACCATTCTTTCATTACACATTAATGGCTTTGCTTTTAAGCTCCCTCTTAAACAAAAGCATGGATGGGTAGCATGATAGACACTCGAGAAAAGTAAATTCTATTATGCGTGTCCTCTGATTACAGACAAAAAATCCATTTGGAAAATATTAGTTTGAAAGCTGGACCCGACTTCACTGAGAGAAGACCATTCTCATCTCATGCCCCTGTCCATGTCCTGAGCTTCTTATAAAGATTCTATTAATACATTACAAGCTATGGTGCTCTATTCACAGCACATAAAGCAAATATAAACTCTTTTTTGTTAGCTTGACAGACAACAGAAATTTTAAAAAGCTGACAGGAGGCCCACATGTTCAATAAAAACCATTAACTAACTCTTAAAAAACAGGCTGTAGCTTTATAAGATTAATGACAAAATTATGTCAAATCACACACATACTTTCCTGATGTCGTCAAGATTTGTGATTTCTGGAGATAGTCCCCCGTGTACACACAGAAACTGCTGGTTCATAAGGGCAGCCAGGGGAAGGCAGTCAAAGGCATCCATACATGCGTCATACACCCTCTCTGAATACTTAATTCTACCTGTCAGTGGGGGAAACAGGGTAGAGAAAACAGAGCATGCCAAGTCAAACAGAGCTGCTCTCTTATATTGGGGTAGTGTGCTAGTCTGAGATGGAAAGTGGAAAGTCAACAGTGCCAAAAAAACTTCCCAAACATATTTTAAAAACAGAACAATTTCACAGCACTTTGTTTTGTTTTTTTCACTTTTCCTACCTGAGTCCAAAAGAAACAGTTTTGACAAGTATAAGTATCAAGAATCTGAATCCTGAGCCAGGCCGGGGGTACTTTTAAGTGAGCTTTTGAGGTCAGTGGCTGAACGGTACACATAATAAACAGCTTCTTTTTTATTTAATTATTTTTTTTACTGAGAAAAAATCTCCATCTGCTCTGTTCAGAGCTTCAGAGGCTTTCAATCAAAGCAACAAATACTGAAGGGCATTACTTACATTCCTGCTTAAATGTGAAATACTCAGTTAAATGTCGACATTCATGATTCCCACGCAGCAAAAACAGTGTTTTGGGGTAAAGGATCTTCAAGGCCCACAAATACAGCACACACTGAAACAAAGGACAGAAAGAGAAAGGGCCTGGTTAGCCAGTCATCTTTACCACCAAATTAGAGCTCATAGACTGGCACCTTCATGCACTCCACTCCACTGTGATATCTACTGTCCAGGCTGCATTTGAAATGGTCACAAAAGTCCTTTTTCCTCTGCAATGCATGCAGTCTAATTTAATCTGTCCTAAAAAAAAGCAGCTATTAATAATCCGGCTTTTGTTAAGCACACACCATGTGTCACACTCAAATATTCCCCTTTGAGGACAAAAACAAATACTCAAACTCACTTCAATACTGAAATACCCTCTGTCAACGTAGTCCCCCAGGAAAAGGTAGCGCGTGGATGCAGGTGATCCTCCTACTTCAAACAGCTTCATCAGGTCAAAGAACTGCCCATGGATGTCTCCACAAACTGGAACGTGACAGAAAGAGGACAACAGCACATCGGGGTGTCAGCAAAGATGAAACAACAACAGCATGATAGTAGGTGAGTGTTGCTTATTTTTAACATCTAAGCATTTAGTAGTCCCAAACTTGAATCGTTTCATTTAAAGAAGTTCATATATACTAAAATGTTGCTCGTTAGCATCTGTACAGCCTACTCCAGATAATTACCCGCTGAACATAACGAACACAGACATACATGAGACTGTGCTATGAACTCTATATGATAAACTGGAGAGCATTCACTACATCTGACAATTACTTATAATCCCCATGGCAGGCACTAAATGCCATTGTTATGATTTAAGGTTTTAACAAGATTACAACAAACCAGGACCTTGATGCATATTCAATTATGTATAAAATATACGTCAAAGTTGAGAACTGGCCTTTCTGTCCATTTCAATGGACCACACCCTCTTAAATGTTTCTACTGGTGAGCCAGACTTTGAAAACATGAGCTAATGCCAAACACAGTAAAGTTTCATTCGCTGAGACTGCTGGAAAGCCATCAGTTGATTCAATTTTTAAATTTAGTCGAGTGTGGCTACAAATGCAGGTACCTAAAAGACAATGATACGCTGACCTCGTGCTAACAGAAAAAGTGTTACTCCCACTGTGTTCAGATTCGTGTTCATTTAACTGCAATGTAGACACGGTTTAATCATCTATTATGTCAAGCCTATATTGTTACCAATAGCAGAGAAGGCAGCTGTTAGAAACTGCCGGGGGAGCTGTGGATGAAAACATCTGGGTTAAAAATGAGCAAGCACAAGTGATTCATCCTGGATTGGTTTCCCATCACACTGGGAGATCCTATACTCTATTACTCCCTGGGGAGACAGGAGGCGCAGAGGCTAAAGCAGCTTAGTCATCATTGACTGGCTGGGTGCATTTGAGATCGTCTGATTTAATGGTCAATTTTTTTAGATAAATTAAGATCAGCTTTGGGGTCTGTAACACCTGACTTTACTGATACATTTCCACATTTTTTTATCAGCTTACACAATTCTACGAATAAGATGGGCTTCTAATAACACCACATTTTAGAGCAATATTGATGATTTTCCATGGGTGGTGTTCTTCTGAAAGTCTACAAATCTTCTGAAGATAGAGTCCAGATGACAGCTGCGGTATGTGAAAAAACATTTTTGATTCTGAAGATGAATTAGGCAACTCATCCTGATGTCATGACAAATTTGAATTCTAAGTGAAAGCTGTGACTGTGGGAAGTGTTAACGTAGCATCCATGCTGCTGCCTGGAAGCATGTTTTTCTGCTGCAGCTAGAAAAGGAGAGAATGGTAATTACTTTACCCATCAGACCTGTGCATTACAACATCTGTTCAGTCACTACTTCACTCTGTAGCCGACAATGTCCCAAAGCACAAACCCATAGTCAGAAAGAACCAGATTAAGCAATACCATGAACAGAGAGTCTGGGAACAGATGGTAAAGCCTCCACACAGCCTTAAACTTTTAATTATGGAGGGACAGAATGAAGAAGCAGAAGCCCTCCCAAAATCGTCAGAGCCAAACTGCAGCAGTTTTCCCCAAAAAACAGAAAGAAAACTGCCTGCCGGTCTATGGAACAGGAATTAACTATACTGAATATTTCTATTTTGTGACGCACAGTTCTGGGTTGAAATCTGACACTAAAGCAAGTTTTTCAGCATTGCAGTGATTCTTTTTAATATATCAGTTTATATCATGCAAGATATTGCCTTTCACAACACATATTTTGCTCTTTTGTCAGGTGGTTAGGAAATACAAATCACAACAGAATAACAGAAATAAATGTTTTATTTTTATGAAAATCTAGTGTTTTAAGTTCTGTGAACTAATGTACTTGTCGGAGAAAATTTGCAAAGATACAATGTTACTGCCGTTAATTAATTAAACTGACACGACAAGCCCCTCTTTCCTTTTATCTGAATTTAGATTACTAAAGTGTTTTCAGGACACTTAAGCTATCTTCCTCACACAGTACCAGTAATAAAGCAGTAACACACAGATAACAATCAGCATTATCGGACTAACTCGGCCCCTGACAGCAACGAGGAGGATGGAATCCACGTCCGATGCCTCCATGCCTTCACTGCGCCTGCATTTATCCAGCCTACACATTATGGGCAAAATAAGTCATTAACAAAAGGGTGAATTGAATAAAATCTCATTTGAAAAAGGACACAGACTTGCTTTTCCTGAAGCTTTATGAACTATCTTGGCGCAAGAAATACAATAAGAACCTGAGAAAGAACATATGACACAGAAATACCCAATTAGTGGAAGCAGGAGGACAGCGTTGGAGAGCAATTATCTCAAGTTATGAGCCTCGTGAGACAGCTCTGAGAATCTGCTCTCCTTGACGGTATCGTAAACCTCTGCTTTACCATTCGTCTTTTATTAAACCCACACTGCATAACTGCTTCAATCCACAGCAGGGACTGACTTCAAAAAGGAACCTTGTTATTTGTTTCTGATTTCTAAAGATGTCCTCATTCTCTCTCGCAATCAAGCAAAGTCTACTACAGACACAGTGCCGGTCCATTTAAGATTGGCTGTAAATACCCTGAGAAAAAAAGAGCTGGCTTCTTCTATAGAGCTACAACTAAAAAAAATCCTTATCACCTGCAGCAAAATGTGAAGTTTAAAGCTAAAATTACTAATTGTGAGCATTATCATACAAGAGAATATGAACAGACAATTAATAAAGGACAAAACAATTATGTAGCCTCTGTGCTTCATGCTGCTTCATCTGGAGGGATGTTTAATGTGAGGGCTGGTTATTGCTATGGAAACATCCCCTTGGCACTGAATCCTTTTAACAATGGCAGCTTATATCACAGATGAAGGAGAAGAAAAAAACACCAACCTGACCTGCTGCTTACCTGATAAAGAACCTGTGTGTGCATGACTGCTGAGAACAATGTTATCCGACTATTGTGTAAAAGCACAATGACAGAAGGAACAGACAACCACCTTAGCCGGATGACCTCAAAGAGTGTGTGTCCGGTTTTTCACATTCACACCATAACGGTGACATTTTAAAACCTTTCACAAAGACACACTGCAAGTTTTAAGAGTCCATTGATTGAGTGATTGAGTTCCTGAGGCACACATCACACACTGTGTGGGTGGACTGCACCTCCAGTGGGCCTTTTGGAGAGCCATCACTTGCTTGCGAGGAAGACAGCTGGATGACAAGGAGACGCTGACAGTTCAATCACTGGCTGAAAGACCCCGATGTGACGGTCACTGTGGATTGCAGTCAGCGCATTGGAGGGAGCGTGCACAGCGCAGGTCGATGCAAGTCAAGCTGAAACAACGGCTTACTCCTCCAGCTCGGGGCTCAGCTTTATCGCCGCAAGCACACAATCCACCCTTCACTCTGTTCCAGTACACCTACAGGCATGCTTTCCTCCCTCCCTCTTGTCACACAACACATAAAAATGAGGTGAGATCCAAAGCCCACATAAGAAGAGCAGGTGGGAGTACATTATCTAGAGTGAGAAACAATTCGTTCTGGCCATCTCCTGCTTGTGTGTTAAAGTGATCCCCCTGAGTAGCAGCATATCAGCGGGCAGCAGCTATTGAGTGGGTGGTGGGCATTACACAAGCTGGCTTCAGAACCTACACAGGCCACTCCAAAGGCTGGACTCTTTGAGTGAGTGAAATCCATGCTGATGCACTGTGTTTTGATTGAGTCTTGGTGATAATCGTATAACCCCCAGTTTTATGGTGACTCTGTTTGCCAGCTTTCATTCCCCAGAGCTCACATTTATGCAAAAGCACAGGTGGAAGAAGCAATATGTTATAAACCTCAGTCTGTCTGAAACGCTTAAGAAGCGGCAGCAATAAATATTTAAAAGCCTGATTTATGGCTGAGCTTTGAAAAGTTGGTGTAAGCTAGCAGGCCCAAGAAGAGAAAAATGTATAGTTGTTGTCATAGACTTCTGCGGTGGCCTCAACCCAGCAGCTTCTCTGACACTAAATGTACCAAAACCCAAGCTCACATACCTGTAACATTCATTTAAAAGCAAATTAACATGGCAGCAGCAACACACAAACACCAACCTGGTTCAACACTTGACTCCAGACAGCATGCCATTAGCAGAATTAAAAGTTAAATGAGCACTTCACGGAGCTCTTAAGAACGGTTCATTTTTTAGATTGTTTTCCATTTGTCATTTTAAAGTTGTCATATAATTTAAAGTTCCACAAGGTTTTTCTGAAAACCTAAATTGGACTTGCTGATTTAGCTGAGGACTGCAGTGTCCATTCAAGTGTATTTGTCCCTAAATCTGTTGCATAAGCACCTTTGAATTGAACAGCCTTGAAATGCTGCACACACACACACACACACACACACACAGAAATTACACTTCAAATTATGCTCATAAAAATGTCATCCTCATCAAAAATCTAATGACTTGTTTTTGAGGGGGTACATGAGTCCCCAGCAAAATCAAAAACAGCTAAATCTGTCCCATTTAGGGTTTTAGAAAACCTCATGGAACTTTCACACATATGCCCACCGCTCTCCCACTGCGACAGAAAGAGCGAGAAAAATTTTAATAAAACCAGAAGGTCTTCTGGATCATATTTTCAGAGTTAAAAAAACAAAAACAAAAAAAACAGTCCAATGATCTGAAAAGCGAACAACAGCTGGGGAAAGATGTATTTCATATTCAGCTGTGCTGTGGTGTCAAAGAGTTGCTTGGATACATGACAACTGAGTTTTCATATGACAGAGACCCTGTTCTTATTGGATCTCGTGTCATGCAAACATGCATAAGCAGTCTAAAAGCTTGCTGTTGCCTGGTGACATGGTTATAGGAGCTCTTTTGATTGGTTAGTTGAGTGAAGGCCATTGTAGCAGCTTGTACCAAGTAGCTGAAGCCAGCTCCCTTTGTCACACCCCTCCCTACATCAGAACCCCACCTGCCATCTGGCCCAACAAGGAAGGGAACGTGTGAGTGGGAGAGGCAGAAAGAGAGATAGCTGACATGTCACACAGCTTTGCATCCATGATAAATATTTACATACTAATTTGCTGACCGAGTGGCGTGCTGAAAATGGGAGTTAGCTGACAGAGAGAGCGGGAGGCGAAAAGAAACCGACCCTGAGTGCGGTACAGAAAGTTACAACATGGCAGGAGGAGAACTGGGAAAGACTGCGTGTGAGCCTGGATGCGTGCGAGAGAGGGAAATACTAAAGGAAGAATGAGCACACGCAGCAGAGAAATCCTTGTTGAAAAACACTTGTGAGTGGGAGAGGGTTGAGACAGGGGTGTTGAGTGGGAGGGAAAGAAGTGCTTCATTGCTCATAGACACAAGTGGAGGGACACAAACGCACACCCTGCTCCTCGGGATCCACGGTCTGCACGCAGAACAGAAGCTGTCCACTGTTTTTATGTAACACAACAAAGGAGGGAGCTTTACTGCCTGAACCACCACTTGAACTACAACAACATCTCAAATCAGGCTCCTCAGAAGGTCAGGATTTAAATGAGATGGAGTTCAGCCAGGAAATCAAATTTAGTTTTTAGGCAATCAATCAGTAATTAAATCTCCCCTAAACTAAGCATCCCATTTTAAGGCCCAGCCAAATTTTGGTATTAAAGTCAGTCTTAAAACTCCTTTTCTTTGAGCTGTGGCAAAGTGAGAGGGGAGAGCCTGGTTAAGGGCACGACTTTTCCCACTAGTGCATGTGTGATTAATTTTTACAAACAGAGGCCACAGCCTCACTGTGTTAGAGGGCTGAGAGTAAACTGGAAAACAAGCACTCTTTGGTGGAGCTGGTGCACGGCCACAAAATGTAATTTCTCTCTCGTAAGACTTGTTCGAGCAGAGCCCCTCATGGCAACTTGAAGCTAGACACATAACGGCCGTCCATTATGATTTTATGTGAGTGCAATGCCTCCTAAATAAGAACATGGACCCCTCTGGATGATATTGTGCAAACTGATGTGTTGCCATAGATCTCCTAAGTAGGTCTCGGCCTCTGATTACAAAAACATCAAAGAAGCCTCATCAGAAAGTCTAATGCAGGAAGGGCGCACTTGACCAGGGAGAAAGACAATAGGCGTGCTGCATGTGTGCATATGCATAAGCAACCCTCTCCTAATGTGTTCTTTAGGAAACAGGAAAGAATGGGCTCAACTTCAGCCAATGGGAGCAAAGAAAAGTGTTTTTGAGTACTGGTTGTGATGACAATCCCGGCCACACCTGCACCCCATCAGTAAATAACATATCGCTTTAATAATTCAGGTTCAGATTTCATGAAGCCTATGCTAACATCTTAAATTCAGTATAAGACCTGAACATACTTTGGGCAAAGTCTAAGAAAACACCCAGTTGAGGGTTTCAACCATGTTCAGGTGACTGTGTCGTTTGGTTTTCTGACCTGTCACAGGGGCTTCGATGTCCAGCAGGTTTTTCTCTGCACGCAGGATTGCGGCTCCCTCTCCTATGAGTCTGAGGGCCACCGACTCCTCCACACGGCCCTCCTTGGTTAGGTGAGCTTTTAGCACGTCCACTTTGGGCTTCCCGTCGCTGTCAAACACCTCTTTAGCTGTCAGTCGGTGACTTGGGGGGAAGGGGACGGCTGTCAGGGTGACAAAAACAAAACAGAGAATAATCATGATCAGGCATGCTTTGGTTTTCACAGACAAAGTTCACATCGCTGAGGAAACAGTGTTTAAGCGGCTAGATAGAAGGTACTTTGTGCTTTCCAGGGGATCGACTCCCTGCTGGAGAGGGAGTTATTGTTCACTCCCATGCCCTCAGCCCCTCCTCCGGGACAATTTACCAGATTGCGGCAATGTTCTGTGAGTCATTTCATTTTCAATATTTATAACAGATCCACACATATTCTACTTTGCTTAGCCATACTCAGGACAAATGAGATGACACTTTGATAATGAATCTGAGAACTAGGCATCTGTTGTTTATTTAGCATAAAAACTCTTTCAAATGAGGATAGAGTCTAAATAACACGTGGACGAGGGTTTAATGTGTAACCATGTCTGCACTTAAACGTGCCCCATTTTATGTTAAAGTTAAGAAGTAGACATCCCAGTTAGTCTGGCATGCATCAGTTTGGTCGCGGATATTAAAAACTGTGAAATTACACAGTTGTTTCTGCATTAAAGAAATTGAGATTAGATTCCAAAACAAACTTGCTGCCAACAATGATCGGTGGCTTAAGAGATTGCTTTTCCCGTGCTATTTGAGGTACGTTTCCTCAGAGCACCCAAATTCAAAGCTGTGCAGTCATTATTTTAAGAACTGCGAAAGAAATGGCAGATTTGTTTTTTGGTTTTTCATAGAGAATTGGTAGTGATAAAACCACAGTTCTGAAACCCCATTTTAGTATGCCATGTGCCATCATCCAGCAGTCCCAAAGGTAATATCAGTGGTGACAGTAACAGCACCTTGTCTTACAGTGTGTTTGATGACAGTCGATATTCTCAGCTGCACTAGTTAAACCAACAGAGAAATTACAGATTTGGAGGACTCGCACAGCTGTAGCAACATTTTCAGCATTACTGTCTTCAACCATTTAAATCACACTGCCTTATTTGAGTTCATAAGTTCATAACGCACAATTTCTCATCTATTCACAATGAAAAGGTTTAAAATGGGCCTTTAACAGCCATTTTCAAGACACATGAAAAGTTAGCGTGCTTAGATAAATATTGTTTAACAATATAGGACTAATGACTCTCCACTCAGTTATCTGGGGCATTCAGAGATCCCCATCTGAGATAGAATTACCCAAGGCCCACGGTTGGCCTCCCCTGAGCACCTGCTGTGCAACATTAGCCCAGGGCCAGGGCCTTGAGGCTTTGAACTCCACAGTGGCAAACAACCACACCACACTGGACCCCTCGAGATCCTGAAGACATACAGCATGGATAATAATGTGAACATGCATGAACCTATGAGGTCTTTTCCACCTGAAAGTCAGAGGTTGGGGTGCAAATACGACAGCTGGGTCAAGAATCTGCAAAGTGATTATGTAAGCACCACCACAGATGGTGATTAAAGCACAGCCACAGGCTTGTTCAGCGATAAATGTCTCTTTTTATCACGCTTTTGAGTGGAAATTTTAATCTAATTTCAATCTGAGAAAAACAGCAAATCATTTTTGTAAGTAAAGCAAACATTGAGATTTAAAAACATCTCTGAGGAGACGACTAATTCAATGGGATCTTGTAAGCTGTTTTTGTCTGTGTGTATTCACACTGTGGTCTGAGTTTTAGCATCCACATAAACAGGCTGGGCTTTAAAACTTGTTTTGGTGTCACAAATGCGCATGAATTTAGGGGAGAGGACTTTAAGAGCATAAAGATAAACAGTCATGCATTTCTTTAGTTCAATTGGCTGTCTTCTTAAAGCCAGTGTCCCTTTTCCTACATAGTTAGTCCATTAAGCATCATCGTATCTACAGATATTCAGTCTACTGATACTTTATTACTCTTGAATCAGATGAAGCAAAATTAATTTCAAACAAGTTTTTAGAGAATAAAACCTGTTTTTGTGGAAGAGTAGCTCGTGGTGAGCCAATGCCATGAATAAAAACATTATGTTCTCTGTCCAAAAGTCTGAGATCACATGGGAATAATTTCAAACAAACTTTGCTCTTAGGGATTATTTACCACCAAAGTGTTTTCATACCACAGACCGATAGAGACCATAATTCAGGATTATTGTTGATGGCTGAGCTTTACATTATTATTTTGGTGTTATTCCAAACACCCAAATACATAATCATTACTTAATTCATTCATTCATTTATTGATTTATTTGTTTGTTTGTTTGTTTTTTAGTGCAGGTGGTGCCGGTGGGGAAATCCATATTACTGCTTAAAGTTGGGATGGTTATTGGGTTTCCATAAACAATAACTCCAGTCACAATCCTTTCAAATATAAAAATCCAGAGGTGACGGAATACAACTGCCACCAGCCAGCTGGTTGGAGAAGATTACTCTATCTACAAACAATACAGCTGTTCATCCATACAGCCACGGTGGATGTTGGGAACAGGCCACATCTGCTCCCAGAGAGGTGGCAAAACGTGACACTCTCTAGAATTGTAAAAACTACACTTTCCGACAATAGAAGTAAGCCTTGTGAATGCTGCTGGCACTCTGGAAACCTCTCAACACATCACTTCTCTGTTTCCTACAGTCGTGACAATGGAAACACTGAACTTTCCTCTTGTGGAATTTCTAACAGCCCTCTTTTTTAACAAGAGTAACACCCACCTCTGCCAAAACATTGCATGGCACATTGTAATGGTTTATTGGGCACAACAGAAAAAGGTGTTATTCCCACTAGAGACATCAAATCTTTGGGTTGAGTAAAAAAAAAAATCAGCATTGGTTGAAAACATACAAGAAAAATAAATACAAGACATGGTAGCCAAATCTAAGTTATTTACTTCTCAAAGACAGAAAGTTGTTTGACAGTAAAACTCAAAACAAAAATGGCAAAACGTCCTTAAGTAATTTGCTCCCAAATGTTCTATTATCCGCAGGACCAGGACTTTCCCAGACAATTGGTTTTCCATAGGCCTGTGCATCTATCCATCCTTCCACACAGAGTTTAATAGCCATGAGAACATAAATTGACCCGCGGCAGTACGCCTGAAACTCAAGTGTGACTCAGAAATGTTCTCCATTAACTGGTGGCTTTTGCCTTCATTAATTCTATCATGTCTCTACTCCCTCTTGTTATGTAACTGGGAAATTGTATTGCAGGGAATCTAGCAAACGAGAAAAATGATAAAGTGTGTTAGAGGGTCAGTTAAAAAGAAAAAAAATCTATTCTGATTTTACTTGCCATGGTAATTTGTCTCAGATTAGTATTGTAATTTCCCTTGTACAAATTAAAGTCATCCATCAGCCATTATGTTTAAGACCTAATGGACCAGTAAACCTCCAGATGTCTGCGGGGTGTACTAAATAAGCTTTAAACTTTATTTCATGAAAGAACGTGCTTTGCATTGGTCAGCCTAATAGGAACATTAAAGGCATAGATGAGCAAAGGTTTGGAACTCAGCAGGCCTCAGATCTTCAGTCCTGCTGCCATCAGAAAGAATAAAAATCACAGAGCAGATATTCAGGTGTGAATTCTTTTAAATCTACTCCACTGTGCTTCCGAACCTGTCAAGAAGCCGAGTTAAAATGGGCAGCTTGAAATGTTGAAATTGGTGTAGTTCAGAGGTAATGCAACCTCTCAGAGGAATGAGACAGCCAGAGGTGTGCTGTCAAATGGTGCTGGACAGATCAGTTTAATTGGAGAGAGTGAGACAAACTGTTGCCGGGCTCATCTACCCCTGGCTTTGTTTAGTGAGGAACCTGAAGTGGAAGCAGAGGTCTGGCCTGATCTGACAGTTCATGTCTACAACTCCTGCATAACATCCTCCTTTCTGGGCACCGTGTGCACTGAATGCAGCAATAAAAGAAGACGCCTCTCCTCACACAGCCGTAGTGACTTAAGAGAAACCTTCAGAATTACAACTAAGGAGATACAGTAAGCACACTGCGACGATATGAAATTACCTGAATTCAATTAAATCATTTTTACTGATCCCGAAAGGAATTATGTAGTTACTATATACTGAGATTAACTGCACACACATACTAGTATCAAGCAGTGGTTGGGTTTTTGTCCAAGCAAATGCGAAGCTAACCCCAGAAAGGTTGCTTCATGGAAAATACACATCAGTGTCTTTTTCCATGTGCTGGTTTGATGTGAATAAAAACTGGGATGTGCAGCAGTTGGTTGGTGGCAGCTCTTTGTTTTTCGTCATTTGATCGACAATCACCACTACAATTATGTACCACTCCCAGAATCATCCCTTTTCTTCCTGACATCTAACAACTTAAATTTTTTTGCGAAGCTACAATCTGAAAATCTAATAACTTTGCTTGAACATGAAGTACAAGCTGTAAACTAATGCTACCAAAATGACCATTTTTTGCACGGAAAAGGTCTTGGGGTCTCTTTAGAGCTCCTCAGAGGACAAAATACCTTCATAGGCGTCAGTGTTTGTAGACTAGTCATAATTCAGTCAGTATGCCTGTGCCACATATGGAGTCCTGGGCGCCGTTATGAGCTAATGTTAGCATTACTTTGTATGAAAACATTTCATTCACATGTAGTATTCCACCATCCCCCCTACACACACACACACACACACACACACACACACACACCAATGTTGCATGACGCAGCAGGGGCCCTTCCTGAGCATGGGTGAGACTCTGGTCGTCCCTGCCCACATCAAACACTCCACTCCCTTCCACACCAGCCACCACAGCAGCATTTTTCCTGCCCTGAAGATGAAGCAGGTCCAGTGGAAATCTCAGCATGAACAAGAGGGAGCTCAGGAGCCCCAAAGGTCAATCCTAACGAACTATAGAATACCAGCGGTAATTTGACTGCGTGGAAAGATGTTATTATGCAAATGCAGTGTGGCGTCTGATCTTAAGTGTGATACAGATCTGCAACTTTGCTTCCTTAGGTGCACAAAGCAGCCCTCACTGATCCATTTGCCTTTTTGAATGACGCCGCTGCACTCTTTATCCTGAGGCGAGCCAAGTGGCTGGCAGCACAAGCAAGATCTTTGAGTAATGAATCAAGTGGAAACTCACTATCTGATCAAATGGCACATAAATACCAGTTGCTAGGTAAGACAGCACAGCCTAAATGGGGAGGCATGCAGCAGCGCTCGCCTGCACTACACACACAAAGAGAAATGCAAATACGAGAGTATGCTTCACAATCTGAATATCAGATAGGTCTGCAATCAACAACACATAAATGAATACAAATCATGAGGCTTTTTCTCTTTGGAAGCCTTTTAACGATGAGCCTCCTTCTGCAAGTGGTGTGTGCAAAGAAAGGACAGCCGCCTGGCAGTGAATGGGACACCACGAGTGTGCAGCTCTCGCCGTGAGTCAAAGAGTTTTTTTTAATGAAATGACATAATAGGACCAAATCAGAGTGGGACAGGAGAACGGGATTAACAAAATCCATGATCATCTGTGGGTGCTGGTAAAGAAAAGAGATACTGAACACCAGAGAACCGCTCCACCTCAAATGTCATGGAGCAGTAGTGTAATTGCTTCATTACTACGGCATTTGGTCCACAGGGAAGCCGATTACCTGCCATGCATTATGTAAAGCACAGAGATTATATGTCTTTTTTATATGTCGTTTTTCCGAACAACGAAGGTTTATAGCATCCTATTTACATGGAGATAAGTTACTTACAAAAATCCTAACACCCTCTTATCCTGACCCTCCAAGTACCCCGTCACTGATGTGTCAGTGTCACGACCTAGTTTCTGATCAGGTTCTTCAATGAAGCCGTTTCCCGTCCTTATATTCCCCCCTTCTCTTCTAGAAACTGAGCCTCCTCATCCCTGACAGCTCTACGTCTAACAGACCTGCCTCAAATGTGAATTAAAGTAAAGACTGAAACAAAACTAGCTGACCACTAGACACTAGACATTTACTGAAATAGTTTTTTTCAGACTGAATTTTTTTATTCAATTAGACTATTTTGAAGTTACAAAAAGAAACACAACATCTGTAGAGAACTGGTCAATACACTTAGAATGGAGAAAATGCTTTGAAAGAAAAGTATAGTTGTTCTGATTTGGTTTAAATTGATGTAATAATACATATCAGCACCCCTGAACCTCACTCTCTGAGCATGCTTCTTAACACTGAATGGTTTAATGCAGTGAAAATCACAGCCAAGTGTGAAGGAGTTACGCATCTGGAGTAAGTGCTCAGATAAGAGATACAACTATCAAACATAAAAGTAAGGACCTCAAAACGGTGAGGGAAACTATGTTCAGGATAAAAACATCCCTCTCTGAGGCTGAAAAAGGAGTTGATTCGAAGACAAACATGAAAAGTAAAATTTCTAAAATTGTGGATTTTTTTATCTCCTTTCCAACATCTTGCTTTTTTTTTTTTTTTTTTAAACACACCAGAAACTTTCCTGCAGGCGAGATTTTGCATTTTTCTGACAAAAACAAGAGTCGCTGTGTTCTCCTGAATCATTGGGCTGATGTGGCAGTGCACTCTGCATCTGGTGTTTTCAAGACTCGGTAACACGAAGAGGGAAACTACTATATTACGCAATATGAAGATGTATCGAGATTAAATTCAGGCTAAACAACAACACATGGGACACAATGTCCAAAGAGAAAAGACCAGATATCCAAGAGGTCTGCTGGCTTTTGTATTAAAGGTAATAACATTGGCATGAATCTCTTTAGCATGCACTAGCGAGGCCAAGCCTGAATGAAGCGCTTTGCAAAGCATACGCTCTGAGGGCGCCCATTACATCTGTATGCTGTTATGGGAAGGAGAGCCAAACCAACAGCACTGACCTCATAGGAGACAGACAGAGTGAAAAGAAGGCCCCAAATTCATCAGACAAAACAGACAAGCAAAAGGGGTCTGAGCAGTAGTGTCAACAACGACTCATGGGGCCTGTAATAATAAAGGTGTCATCCTGCCAACACCAGTGATGCAACAGTGCCTGGCGGGTATCCTGGATAACATTTCTAATCACCTCAGCACACACTTCATAGGTCACTGTCTTGAATTAATAATTTGAACACATCTACAACTTAGTTCTCTCTCTCTGATTAATAATTTATGTTCGGAAATGACTCTAACCACTTCTTTAAGTAAATAAAAGAACAGTCTGAATTGATTCCAGCAGACAGAGAAACAAAAACAAGCTGCTAGAGCTTTAAATCGTAGCAAGAATAATGTGATACAGGGACACACCAGTTCTGTGATGACACTAATTAAGATGTTCCACATGATAATTTATCATTTACTGTCATTTTAATGTCAGGGAAACAGCACTTGAGCGTCCGGCTGTGGTTGTTCATGTAACCATCACTTCAGTTGAATGCCATCAGTGGACGCTGCCTCTGTTCCTGCACTTTAGAGAGTTGTTGACAATCGCCGTCCTCTGCTGCAGGGATACAAGCGTTAACACTGCATCAACAAACAGGAGAGATATTAGATAAAAGTGAGTAAAGGAGTTGCCAGGGAAACTGGGCTGTAGAGTCTCACTCTTAATCTCTCCTCCATCAAAACACTGGCTTAAAAATTTGTTGCCAAGAGCCCGTCGTCACACTCTGCATGGACTTGATCAAAGGCTGGAAATCTCTGCAGAGCTTTTCTTTTACATGCCCAAAACGTATATGGCTAGAGTGGGACGGCGCACCAAACAGCTGCCAAAACATATGGCTGTCTCTCCACGAGGCAGATAAGTCATGTGCTAAATAAGCCAATGATATACTCAGGACTTAATATCCATCCTGTAATGACTGTCAGTTTTTAAAGACCATCGAGCTGACAGAAAGTAGCCTACAGCAGCCGTTTAGAGTCTTGGCAACAGCAGTATGAAAGTGAGTGACAGCAGATGTTAATTCTTCTCTCAACAAATTTTTGCAAGATATATGTGGAATGTATTTGCTGAAGCAGGTGTTCAAAGTGCACTGCAGCTCCTGTAGCACTTTGATTATGTCTATGAGTAATTAAATGAGGTGAGGGCTGAAGCGTGGGTGAAATGTAGGCATGGGTGAATGTATGTGCTTGGATAGACTGATGGAGGGGATGTAGGCGGTGGATACTCTGGTGGGGGCTGGGGAGACATTTTCTGAGGGATGTCTATCTCCTGTATTTCTGCTGGGTGTGTGGTGTGGCAGGCAGCCGCAGATCAATGGCGCAGAGAAAGCCCGCCAGGGAGCGGGATCACAGGAGGCAAATGACTACAGTTATTTGGACCTGGTCCAAGTGAAGGGTAGCCGTCAGGAAGAGTGAAAGATCAATCAACGACATGAAAACGCATCAAAATGGATGAAAAAAATAAGCATCTGCCAATCTATCAAAAGCCTTTGCTCTCTGACTCACAGAGAGCTGAGAGGATGTCCCTGCAGGTTTACAATTCCTACAACGTTTAGTCTGCAGCAAACTAGAAGCCATGCCTGATGTCAGCCTCAAAAGAATTATTACTTCTGTCTGCAAACGGGGCCTCCATTAAAGTGACCCGCTCTGCATCTCTCCAGCTATACCTTTTCAGTTTCTGCCATCTGGAGAGGGGCATCTTATTTTTTGACCGACTTCAACACGGTGCAACATAAATGCTTACTTCTTCCTAACCTGATGCGACATGAGCACAGTATGGACAAGTTCAACAGCAATAATTATGTTTTAAAACCTTACAGTAATGAGCATAAAGTCAGTATGTGAGAACATTTAAAATGTTCCAAAAACAGCCCTCATGTTTAACAAAGGCTCCCTTAAGTGAAGCCTGATACATTTAGTTCCGTAGCTCCCAGGCACTGTGATGTGGAAGTTACCAAGATTAAATGAAATGCTGCAAAGTAATATAATTTCCTTTTCCAACAAGAACATTGTCACTTCTTGAATCCATCCTTGTTGCTTCTGGTGGTGCAAAAAAAAAAAAAAAAGAAAACAGATTAATTTATATGTTTCAGTCTTATGATTCACCTATTTTTTTTTTATCATTATCTGGCCAAACACATCCATGGCAATTTATCAAGCGACATGGGTCTCTTGTTTTGGGCATCAAACAGGCTGAAGAGGGAAAAAAAAAGATTAAAAAAATCACTTCCCCCATACAACCTGTAGTGGATGTTGTATCTCAAGAGAGGAAGATGTGATGAATTTCCTCCTTACAAGTCCAACAATCATGAATGACAACACATTCAGTAAAAAGGTCACCTGAAATTTAAAAAATGCAAAAAAAACAAAACAAGAATTGGTAAATGTTCAGGCCAAAATACGCAAGTGGGGTAAATATTTATAATGTGGTCTCGGTCTTTCCAAATATACATAATCATAAGCAGGCTGCTGAAAACTGAAGAGTGTGATTTGTGATGGATCGGTTTCTATGCCTACACTGACCTTTATTACAGCGATCTGGTATCAGCTGTGACAAAACCAATTAATATTTAGCAGGGTTTCTTTGTCAATGTCCTGTCCTGTTGCTGCTTCCATACATCCTTTCACTGCAAACGCGGTTTAAACTATCCAATCATCTCGGGCCTCAAATGATCTTGTCTAAAAATGGACTTGACTGTGTTATAGGAGGTGCTTCCATTATGAATTTTAGAAAAGGCAGGTGCATCCTTTGATTTTTTTTCAAAGATCATTTTAAATCTAGAAAGAAATATCCAAATAAAAAACACTGTCTTGACTATGAGTTCACATAAGTCTGTCCACCATGACAAAGTTGATTTCATATTAAAAGGAAATTGTAGGCTTGAACTGTACTTTGTGTGAGAAGCTAAAAGCCAACAGATAAGAGGGGGAAAAAAAGAAAAGAGCAACAGATTTCCACCTATATGGAGATATTACGACTGTGGCATTTTGTTCCTGAGAGCTGCTCTGACAGGCCTTGAAGAAGACATTCTCTGGCAGCTTTGCCAAGCTAAGGCCTACCACCCCTCACCCCCCTCCCCCTCTTCCCCCACAATACCGTGACATAAGATTAGCTTTCATTAGAGAAGGCGCTGTAATCAGCTTTGGAGCATAGCAGAGCCGGAACAATGGAGGAGGCTGAAAGGATCTGGAAGACAGGGTGCTATGGGTGCAGGCTCAGCTGTGTGCAATCCATTTCTACAGCACTAACCTGTGTCACTGCACCTTATCCCTGCGTTCCCAGCTTTGTTTGCTTCCCTAAAAGATTGCCTTAATGACAAATGACACAAAATGCCAATTCATTGGTATTTTCAGGGTGTTGAAACTATCCACAAAGCGGTCTTGTTTTCTTGGAAGCCTACAGACAGCAAGCACCATCAGACTAAACGTAAAAAACTTAATCTGGGTTCTCACTCTTTTAAGCTTCCCTCTGAATATCACCGCAATGAATAAAAGCGAGGAAACCCTCATTGTCCTGTTGCAAAATCATTTCGCAGCTACAGTTTAAAAACTCACATTTCCTCAATGGCCCCAGTATTTCTGACACATGTAACTTTTTAAATTAGTTTAATAGCAATAATCAATCAGTATAATAGATATATATCACAATATTTAATCTTGTCTTATAATGCCACTTTTCAGACTCCGCTGAATGACTGACAGGTTCAATTAAACCTGATGTGTATGTGTTCTTAGGTTTTATTGTGCCACACATACTAATCACTGCTAAATGAAGCAAATACATTTAACCATGAGGTATATGACGTCAAAGCTTTTACATGTAGCAAAGGTGACATATATCTGTGGGGCTTCATGGCAGTAATTCAAATCCTTTTATTAGATAGTGAGCCAAAATGTCAGACAGCAGACGATGGTTCGTTGAGCCTGTTTGGATTGCGTTCTGTACAGTAAAGTAGGCCTATGCTTGACAGAACCACCTTTGTGTACATCTTCCACCACCCTTCATCATAGCGTCAACTGCTGCTTGTACAGTACAGGGAGGGGAACATCTGTCCCCACTAACCCCGGAGAGCTTTGCTACAGCAATAGCAACCATTTACAAATGCTTCTTGTTGGTGGCTTGTTTGCCGAGTGTGCGGTGACGTGCAGACAGGCGGCTGGACACGACACAGATCCGTTTAGCCAGGGCTGCAGTTGTCATCACAAAATCACAAGTTTGACTTCAAAAGCTTTACCAAGCATTTGAAATCTGATACTATTACATTTTGGAAAAGTACAAATATACCAAAAATGCTGTTTTGAGCTTGCTGTGAAATGTGCAGTGAAATACTGCCTGCTTGTTGAGTGTCGAACTTGTGATATTTGCACCTGGTTTACCTAATGTTATGGCTGAGTGCTTTCATATGTCTCACTGCCTGCTGCAGTAAGCAGCCTAAAACAATATCAAAGACCCAGCTCCATTTAGATATTTCAATCCACACGACCCACAGAAACAGAGAAAATACATTTCAGCTAGTAGAAAATATCTGCTTCAACTGTCAATTCACTGTGCTTTGTTACAGAAATATGATTACTAATCCAAGACATTAAAGGACTATTTAGATCTGACAGTGTTGTACAACTGCAGAAGGTGAATTCCTGGCTGCGCTGCATTATGATGCCCTACTGTAAGACTTCTCAAACACAAATTGAACACAATATCATTTCACACAGCACAAAACGCAAATTAAAACAAAAATGCTGCTTCGTTCCAAAACCTCCAGCTGACTTCTGTGTTTTCTGTAGTCATTCACAGCTTGCCTCTGAGATAATATGCCTCAACAGGCGTGATCGCACCTCCCAAGGAGGGCTAGTTGGCAGCCACAATGTTGGCATTTCTTGAATGCAATTACTCGACGCATACAGAGGGGTTGAGGCCAGTCTATATTTGCTCCGACACTTGGTGCAAAGGGAGCATACCAGACCCGAGGCTGACCCAAATAAAACGCAATCTGAACTGTAGATACTGCTCCCTCATTGGTAATTAGCCCCCACTCCTCTCGGCTAAGGAGCTTACCTGTGTGACTTAAAAATGAATGCACCACCGCCAACTATCACAACCATCTGACGACTGAGGCAAACCCTCTCAACCGTACAAGAATAGCAACATCACATGTATGAAATTGCATTCCGGCATGCAGTGAGAAAAGAACAAGGCTGGGTTAGAAGCCGCAAACAAAATATTAATTGATTTCCCAATGAGTTCATGCATAAATAACACTCAAGTATGAAAGTACAATACGCCGTGACTAATACTCCAGCAGGGATTTCTGTGACATCGAGTGGTCCGTGGTCGAGTTCTCAGTTCTGGCAGCCTGACCGTGGCTTTTCAGAGGACAGGTGGTGAGGCAATAGGATGGCACAGCCAGCCACCTCCTCCCACCTCTTGCCAAGACAACAAGGCCCCTAAGGGTTCTCTTCCTTCCCCCCCTTACCCACGCCCACCTCGAAAGCACATCTCTGTTTCTCGCCATGACTGTGGGGGTGTGGTGGGTTCTCGTGCCAGGAGGGATACCTGCCTGCCAAGAAAGAGAAGCAAGGCCGCACAGAGGTAGGACTGCAGGGAGGGTGGGCAACAAAGGAATTACTGCTCTGCAGACCAAAGGAATTCTGACTCAGCAAGGCACATTACTCCACAAGATATACACACATATCTCGTCTCGCCAACCCCCAGAGGAGCTCTATAAGACAGGAGAAACCGACAGAGCCCCTGAAGTAGCGCTTATTATGCAACCTTTCTGGGTTAGAAGTGACTGTTAAGTAAATCATCCGTCTCTGCAGCCAGCCTGACCTCCAAATTGCAGAGAAAGCACTCTCAAAACTCAGTAGTGGAGTATTATGCAGAAGGCGCCATCTGTCCAGGCTTTACAAGCAGCCATGAGATTAAACGAAGGGAAAGCATCACATCTGAAAGTCTTCTCTGCAGTCAGAGTCCAATCAAATATGAGAGAGCAAGTCGGGTTGGTTGCCAGTCAGTGTTATGAAGACTGTCTGCACTGTGGGGCTGTGCAGGTCAAGCAGCAGTGACCGGCGGAGGGCGTGCCATGATCCCCTCAGGACAAAGGGGCCTGCTGTAAGGGTCATGTGTTGTTGAGGACAGGTCAGTGAGTAAGTTCAGTTCACTTGACAGCTTGACTGCCTGAGGGGAGTCTTGACTCTGTTTTACTGCACTTCACAAGCTGTGCATGCAAATCTTGTGGACCAGATACAGTTTTTCCAGATTGTTAACATACATTTTCCAGAGGCATTTCTGCTGGCTGTGCAGCCCAGAGGAGCTCTCCTGCCAATTCTATGCTAAATAATTGCAATGTCGGCCTCCAGAAAGCACTGAAAATTTACATGACCATTTCTGCTGGCGAGAAAAGACAAATACACCATCCGATACTCTGGGCAGGGCGTTTAAGTTATCTAGCTCTCAAACACACGCTATATTTACTTTTATCAAAAGCAAACAGGCTTTTTAAAGACATCACTACAGTACTGCAGCCCAATACAGTGGAACTCAATAGTTCTTCACTGCATAGACCATCTGTTAGGCTGAAAAGCAGCCCCTGCCCTTTCCACTGCTGGCTACAAAACAGAGTCCTCAACAAATGCTTAATGCAGCTTATAACTATTGTCTGACGTCACTGATGTCATAGAGTGTTTTAGATTAAATATAGCTATGAATTCGGTCCAGTTGGGGATGATTACTAAACTGATTTTATTCTTCCGATGACTGCCAAAGTGCTGGCTTAAAATCACTCAGAGATACGCTATCTGCTGGCTGGCCAGCTGATTTGTACCTCGATTTGGCCGTCCCCAAGGCCTGCCGCATTCCTCCTGGGGGATCGGATTACGCTCTATACGGGGAGACAGGCCTGAGGCATTATGGGTGTTTTGGTCTTACAACATGGCCTCAGCAGGAAAGTGTGCAAAAGGGAATGAAAAGAAATAATATGTGATGGCATCCGGTAGCAAAAGACTGGGACTGTGGCTGAAGGCAGGGATTTCAAAGCTACAGCTAAAACTAAATGTGTTATCAGGTTGTAGCTGGAATACATGACTGATACAGAAAACAGTTGAGCCAATGGAAAAGATAATAACAGGCCGCATACAGTGTGTCTCTCACTTTTACAAGATAGAGAAAATGGGTGAGTGAGGTACTGTGGAGCCTGTCAAAGACTGTAGGCCAAAGTATTCTCAAGACTGCGTTGATGGATGCAGACATACTCCAACCGCAGGAACTGTGGACCACTGAGCTGATGTGCCGCTGAACAACCTTGCCAGTTTCTGTGGAGGCGGGCCACTATTAAAGTTCGGTGTGCGACAGTAAAGCAACAAACAATCTGCCAGAGCATGACAGCTACATGTAGGTGTGGGACTGGTGTGTGAAAATGGAACGAAAAACGCAGGATGCATGTGCAAGAATGTTGATGTTCCACGACAGCCACACGTTAGAAAAGTCTCAAACACTATAAATTCCTTCATATTTTGACGCTCTTCTAATTATATGTCGAAGGCTGTCTGCAAAGCTGATCACAGGAATTTGTTTTAACAACACATGAAGCCACTTACCACTGATCTATGGAACATTCCAGCATTTAACTCAAGATGAGTGGGTGATAAGTTCAACTGTCTCCTATGTTAACACAAAAAGGTGTAAGATGATGATAATTGGTAGTGTCCAAGTACTTCTGAACCAATTCAGTTTTAATTCATTTTGACAAACAAAAGCTCCAACCGCAGGGCCATCTGGAGAATGCCGGTCAGCACTGAGGCAAATGCCCCATCTTTCAATTTTAAAACAACTGACAGGGACCCTAATACCCGAACACCAACACTGAATGAATTCTGTCTTAGCCCGGTTTCATTAAATTCTGCCTGGCAGGTTTGTGGTGTCTCACTGGAAGACAAACAAACTGCGCCACATATCTGAGCAGTCTCTCCTCCTTTGCTTAGGATTTGGTGGAAATGGAGCTTCTGACTACTTGCCATTGTCACAGAAATGTGAAAACAAAAGCATGCGTTTAAAGATGAACGCTATTTGCTGTGAGTTTTGATGCTGTGTGCACCAACAAAAGTCAGCTGAGAGCCTCTCAGTATGTGATCAATACAGAAAAATGGAATTGCCCATGAATGTTAGACCTACTTTCCAACAAAAAGTTGGAGCGTTAGTGCTTTTACTCGACTCTTCGTGGTCTAACATGGAGTGGGTGTCATTAAGGTTCAAATCATTGGTCAGTGAAATGTATGGCTGTGTGGTGGTGTTTGGACAGGAACAAAATCAATTGGAGCCATGGGACATACAAACCTCTCTCCAATCTGACTAACAGATCCCAGACTGATGAATATCAGTTTCCACTCTGAGTGAGCACAACTATGGAGGTCACCCAGCAGAAATGCACAAGGGCGACAGTCTATGCTAGGCAAACTCTAGAGTAAATCATATTTAAATTGGCAGTAAAATCTAGCTGAGCCCGGTCAAATAAGAATATTCCTGATTACCTAAGATAATTAATTCACTAAACAATACAGTAAGACCAGGGTACAAATACATAGCACGTCTACACTTGGACTAGCCCCAACCTTCCCACTGACGGAAAGATAGCCCAGTCACGACTCTGGCTCTGACCAGCCCCTGCAGAGTGTGTTCTGAGTGAGTGGGTCACCCAGCAGTCCTCCTCCCTCACCTCTCCACATCAGTGGGAGTTACTTAGTGGCCTGCCATCATCAACTCCGGGGCAAACCCAACACCTCCTCTCCCCAATCTGTTTACACAACAAGTTGAAAAAAAAACTGCCAACTTCAAAATAGCTACAAACTGTTAATAAAACATTCCAGGATTAGAAGCATGTCATCCAACATCAGGAAGTACTGTCATGTCTCATCACACAAACATTGATCTAACAAGACAACATCCTGTCAGGTCAATTACAGAACCTGCTGATATCCACAGAAAGATGTTTTCCAGTGGTAGACCAAGATAAGCCCATGCCAAAATTACCAGCACATGGAATAAGAGGGTTAATTTTCAGCCAGGTGGTCTATAATTAACACATGTGAATGTGTGCAAATAAACCTTGAGGCCTCAACTCTCCTCCAGCTGTATTTGTATAGCTGGAGTTTCCCTCTGAGCATTTGGGCTCGTAAGCTGACGACACCTGAAAGAAAAGACTCCCAGGACTGTCATTTCACACACCAGGATGGGCAGGGAATGAACAGAGGAAGACCTTTCGGTATATAATGTGCTTATTTACTCATCTGTTAATGGAACTTTCTTCAATTCAGCTGGCTTTTTAAAGCAATTTTTAAAATAGAAAACTTCTCTAATAAAAGCCTGCATGAAGATCCCCAGAATAGCCTTTACTTTTCATAGGGGAGTGAAAATGTATTCCTATGTCACGTGTCTTAATCCCATTATCCACAGCAAGAAAATAAATAAAATGGCCCCCATTTTTTTATAGGCTTAAAGTTGCATTTCAATATAACCTGAAGAAAAGTATTGATTGGTTTGTCAATTTAAACAAAAAGCCTTGAAGAAAAATGTCTTGCAGCTGAAATTATGCAATTGTAAGTAGAGGTATCAATATTTTTGCAGCTAAAATACAACACAACATAGTTAATAGTACTAAAGTTTAAAGATGAATTATGATACCCTGTTTGCAATGGTGTGCACTGCTTTTATCTTTCATCTGTCTGCAAAGCCCCACACCCACTCTACTACGTTTTTGTCTGCAAGCTGCAGAATCGCTCAGAACTTCCCCATAATGCTGCCAATTTAAGTTTAAACATCTGCCTGGCTGCTTAGTTCTCTTGTGGAAACTAGGGTTGAAGCTAAAAAAAAACAAAAAAAACACACACACAGGCAAAAGGAACCGTGAATAAAGAAAGGAGTAACCCAGGGATGATAATAAGGACAAAGGAATCAAAGAAGTCCAGTTATGAAGATTGCCATAACCAGAGCTGGGAAAGCAGATACTGTAGCTTTCTACACATACGGGAGGAGGACAAGTAGCAGGTTCAAATGGTCATGTGATATAGAGAAAGCAGTGAATGGCATGGACTCTAGCTAGTTATAAGAGGGCCTCTTTGTTTTACGGTACACTAATGGTCAGCATAAATGTGACATTGATTTAAATGACTTTATGTACTTATGGTGAGTTGGTTCAGCATTATGCTATAAGGAAATACACACATAGGAAACTTGCGCTACACTAGCACACTAAATAACTTGACATGATACAGGGAACACAAAAACCTTATTTGGGACATCACTGGTTCACACGTGCACTGCACAGACGTTCCAGAGAGGTGCGTCAGTAGAGCGCGCCAGAGGCAGGATACCATGCAAAAATACACCTGAGACACAGCATGAGCATGTTCACAGCTCACTGAGAATGGCAGGTGAGCCCATCCATTTGGGAGACATCCGCAGATGACAAGGCCCCTTGCCTTGAACTGCAGAAAAAAGCATGCAGTGTTCACTGTTATCAATACACACATCAACCAGTCACATTTAGCAAAGAATTTCTTAGTGAGAAAATGCATGTTAATGGGATTGCACAGTATGCATTCTGCCTGTCATTGTCAGCCTTTACAGATTATTCTGAATTAATTATTCATAGAAATTAACTGCCATTGAGTCTTAATATACCAAGATATGAATGTTGGTCCACATCCTCCAGCCCTGAAAGCAATCTTGCTGGTAAAGCTGGTACAGGAGACATTTAATATGACTCACTTGTCTAATATTGGTTCAGAGTCAAAAGCTATGAATCCTGTCACAGAAAATGTCAACCTGCATTTTAAGGGCTAAAGCCAATTGCTGGCGAGAACCCACTTTGGGCGACATGTCTGAATGCACAGAGCTGCTGCCATGTTGGCTGAATCTGCTTGTGTTTCAGAGATCTGCCAAACCAATCTCCTGCCAAAACAAACCTGCAGAGGAATGCAGAGCTACCCTGAAGACCACAGTGAAGTCTCTGTGAAATCTTGTTAGGACCACTGATTGGTTTTTATCAAACACGCTTGGAAAAATATATTCAGTCATGATTAGGGCGCATTGACTGAAATGAGAAAATTAGGTCTCATAGGCTCTCGTGTCCACAATTTGTTCCGCTGGGTGCAGTGATTTAGAAGCAAATTTGCTTTTGGGAGCTGTTCAATGAGCCTGTGACACTGTCCCTTTTTGGCCTTTGCTGACATACAGAGGCATGGTTGCATCATCAAAACACACTCACACTACCACAAAGCAAATACATGGTAGGTTGGCAAGACCTGCTGAGGTGTAGAGGTATAGAGCTGGGTACAAGCTGTAAACTGACAGCATGTCGCAGCAGGATGTCAAATTTACATCAGCCCTGTGTGAGTGTGTGTGTTTCTCACCTGAATAGACTGGCATTTATAAAATTCAACATCCAAAATGGGCAACTTGAATCACAACAGTACTTAACACAGAAACAAACTCAATCACATATAACATGATAAACGAAAGATAAATAATAACACATAAAAAAACATTGTAGTCCTTGAATCTGTTCCACACTTTTTGAGCTACACTGTAATGGTAAGTTGAGCTATATTTAGTTGAGAACGGCAACTGATGGAGCAAATTGTTTTGTGTCTTCACCTGCTTCAGAAATGTATTTAGGAAAAACTCTGAATGGATAGGATAGTAAAGGTCTGCCACAACAGCAAATAAACATATTTGAAAGGCAATCTCAGCCATATGTTTACCTAGAGATACTCTGCACCCATCTGATAAACCCCCTTTTACATATGCATTGGGCGGATGAGCTGACAGAAGAGCTACAACACCTCTTCCCGAGTGGCGGCTTTTCTCTGCTTACTAATCAACCATTTACAGGCAACCTGCAAATGGCCTTACTCATTTTGCCCATATTTATATACAAAATCCACCACCACACAGGAGCGTGCTTATGTATGCGTCTATCCCACAGCAGCATGCAGAGGCTTGTGCCAGGCTATAAAATAAAGCCGGGGATTGAAGATGCAGGAAAGTTCTCACCACAAGGAAGCACCATCTCTGACTGTGTGGCATGAACGTTGAGGCTGATACATGGGTTTTTTTAGGACATTATGTCCGAGACATAAACAGGTCTTCAGCGTCTGAGACATTATTTAGTGTTGCTCATCTGACATGCATTTTCGCACAGCTTGTTGAACCTGTGGAGTTTTATAGTAGAGTATAAGAAAATATAATAACTGCTGTTTCTTTTTCTGTAAGGTTTCCTAACTTCTATTGATTGCAAGAAAGAAATCATCGTTCTGTCTTAAATAAACAGTTAATTTTGTCTAACTCCATTGGCAGTGTATTTCATACACCTCCATCTCTCTTCAAAGAATTTTAAAGAAAGGTATAATCTATTATTTCTTATTTTAATTAAGTAATATTCTTATTTCAAGTAAAAGAACACCTAAAAGCTGTCTTTTTGCACCTTTTTTCCTCCTATTCACCCGCTGACAAGTTGTAATAGGACTGAATGTATATTATTCATGATGGTACCTCCATAGTTAGTTCAGAAATGATTAGCACTGTCAGGGCTGTGTGTGCATGTATGTTTTATTCAATCTGATGAATGTAAAAACACAGCACCCAAACAGCTGTAACCAGAACTGAGCTTAAGTGAAATCACTATTTAACCAGCCCTTTAAGAACTTTAAGGGAAATGACACATACATAAAAAGCCAACACACACACACACACGTACGCGTCAGTCTTCATCTGCTGGGTTGTTAATTGAATTAGGCCTATATGAAGCCAGCTGCTGACGAAGCATTTGCTCCAAAATTTTGCAGTAAAGCTTTTGGAAACAGTCCCATGCCAGTGGTATTTCTGAATCTTTCCAAAACCTGATTTTACTATCAACTAAAAGTCACCTATGTTGGAGTTCATGAGCAACGATGCAAGCTCGAGTGTGACAATACCCTAAATGTAGTTAGTTTGCAGCCTCTCCATGGTCAGCACTGTGAGTGGGAGATAAAGAGACTACTCTACTAGCCTATAATATAACCAAGCAACCTTACAGCCTGCAGTTCACTGGGTTAATCTCCCCTCCCCCACACTGGATGCGCTTGATGCCCATCATGTAGTTACATGTGTTGCAGAGTCTTTATCGATTAATTTGTGACTGTGCTGCTACGAACTCCAGCTATCTAATGACACACAACACCAGCTTTTGTTCCAAATGGCTTTTGTCCCTCACTGTAGCTCACAACAGCACTATGTGCTGGTGTCTGCCAGCCATTAAATGAGAAATGTTGAGGATATGTTTATACATGGGCTGATTTTCTCTAAACACAATAGCACAAAACTATATTCTAGGCTTTACAGATGGCCACTGTGAATATTGGCAATAAAGATATGAATCTGTGTTTTGTCTTAAGCAGAGTAGGCAACTATAAGGCCCGTGGTGCTCATACAGCTCCTTATGGACAGTCAGGCAACAGAACTGCTGCTCACGTGTGTTCAAATGAACTAAGAATATGAGTTCAAAAGCCTTCATATCCCCACACTGTACTCATGGGCTTAAAAATAATCAGAACTACCAATAACATTAAACATTTTTTCTCTGCCTTTTCCTTGATCCTTGGACCCAAGATCCATTTGTTCACTTGAATTAACAAGAGCGCCAGCTAATGCACGGAGTCAGATTACAACCTCAGAGTAGAGCTGCCTTTATCCCCCTATATGGAGCCTAATCTGTCCAAATCCACTGCTTTGCAGTGCCCTAAATCCACAACAGAGCCTAATTCCTCCTTAATCTAATGAGCGGTAAAGGTGCACTTACTCCAGCTCAAAATACCACATACGGCCTATCTGAGAAGCAGATCATAACAGAGCTGGCTCGGGTCTTCCTTCCTATGCGCTGACGCAATTCGGTGTTATAAACAACCAAAAGAGAATGCCACAGCCGACCAAGCGAGCAGAGACATAGCAGGCTTGTCCCATTGCCCTTCTTTCACTGAGCTACTGCTTTTCCTGTTCAGAGGTGCAAGCAGATGGCTGTCAAAAGATGCACCAGAGGGTGGGGAACTCCTCGACCATCACACATTCAACCAGTCACACCAGCAAGCAGAATTCCTCCCCTGACAAAGAGGTATGTCAGCACACAGGGAAGCTGCAACCCTGAACTGTCTCCAACTCAAAGAGTTTAACACATCATGAAGCAGCTGTCTACTGACAAACTACACTTTACAATTGGATGAAATGTTGGACATATCTGGATAACTGATGTCTTAGAGATGGAGGGTTTTAGATGACGCAGCACAGTGTCCCAATTCATGTTTACTATCTCAAGGATTTTTACTTCTATAAACAATTAACTTTGACTGTGTATAACATTTAAATTCTCGCAGCGAGAGTCTCCCTAGATTTTCAGATCATTTGTCAGACCAGCAGCAAACTCAAATGAGCTCTCTCTACAGCACTCTCTCTTATTGTTATAGGTGACAAGAAATCCACAAATCTGACACAGAACAATAAGAGAGAGTGATCAATGTTTCCCCTTAAAACATCATGAACAAAATTACCATCAACTAACAATTTTTTCATCTCTATAATTATATTTAAGTTATCAAAGAGTGCTGGAAAATGGGGTAATAAACAAAAAACATACCAAAATGCTCATATTCAAGGCCTCCCCACTGCCTCACTTGACCTTTTCTAAACAGCGAGTCAAAAAACCTCCAATACTGTATCCTTTTCATTTGCAAGGCCATTCTGAAAAAGATCTATCTAATTCATTAATAGAAAAAAAGCAACTTCACAAAGCAAATCCATAAAATACCTCCCTGTGAGGAAAATACGTTATCAGAGGCTGCAGCCATAACAGAACAGACAGACAGTGTAAGTCACAGAGCAGCTAACCTGCGTCATTACTGCCTCCTAATTAAAACTGGATGTTTAGCAGAAAAATAAAATGTGTGCCAAAAAACAATAAAGATTGTGTTTAATGAATGCTTAATTTTTACAGGTGCAACAACAGATAATTCACCCCAAAAGAAAAAAAAAGCTAACTATTTACTGACTAAACTAAACTTACAGAATAATTAGTGTAAGCAGTTATTATGAATCACACAAATTTGCCATAGACGTTTTAAAAAATAAAAAGCTAATGAGAAGTTATAATTCAGAATCACAACACCTCCAGGGAACATCTTCACATCTGGTCCTTTTAAACCTCACCAGCGCCCTTGATAAGAGAAACCCCGTTATGGCGGATATGTAGGTGAAGCAGGTCTGTATGCAGGTGCTCACATGTAAGGCGGGTTCAAGTATGTGGCATTACTTAATGTCCTGTTCTATAAATGACTCGGCTATCCAGCTGGGATCAGTAGCTGGCATTGCGCCGCTGTCACCACCGCAATCTCTCCAACCCACGCATGTCTGAGCATGGGGGCCTCTTCTCAAAAGTCAAATGTCAGATGTTATCCATCCCCACTCACAGAAAAGGACCCACCGCTCCATCGGGGGCGCAGAGGCCCTGCTTCTCAGCTGGAGACGGAAAAACACCATTACTGAGCTCGTTCTGCTTAGGAGCGCTGTGGTTGTCATGACTTCACCATGACAACCAAATTAGCAACTATTTTAAATTGTAGCACAAGTACAAACTATCATACAACTGCATACATACAAGGCTCCATTTTGTCTTGATATAAAGTCCTACATCAGCCATGGCTGGAACAGTCCAATGAAATATGAACTACTTTGGCTAAAAGAGACACTCAGTCACAAAATAGTACATTTGTACAAAAAGATAAACAGACTCCACATTTAGTCTCTCTAAAGTGACTGATCTGATGGTGGTGTATTGTTTGAATGCGTTTCCAGTTAAGAACATCACACAGAAAATCATAAAATCAATTATTATTAGTTTAAACACAAAGGCTAATTATTACAACAAGGACATTTTTTTAACTAAATCATTTATTAACAGTGGTCGGACAAAGAGTGAGACTGAAGTCATGCAGCCCACTGAACTGAAGAGCTGTGAAGGGTTTTGTTTCGTGGAGGGTGTAAGCATCCAGACAACTTCCCTGGTCGCAATTGATTAAAATCTTGTGAGTGATTAGTTCTGCAAGTGGCTTTCAGGAACATTATAATACAGCCCTTTTCAGAATAGGTGGATGCGAAGCACTTTGGATAAGTTGGGACTGACACCTTGCCGCATGGCAAAGCAGGACGCTGAAAACAAATCACCTCGCACCTATCGCCTGCAGACATTCTGGAGAGGTGCTTTGTACACAGCCAACGTTTGTGTTGTCAAAATACTGAGGCATCACCAAAACAGAGGCTGCTCATAACTGGATGAATGAAATTTGAGTTGAATTACTTTCCCCATCTCAAAATTAGGTTGATAACTAACCCATTTATATTGGACTCCCATATTGCCCCACTGCCGTTGGAATGTCAAATCGAAATGTTTCAAACTAATCATGATTTTTGCAGACCTTTACGTTTAGCGGGAGGTGCTACAAGTACAGAACTGGGATGTGCAATTCGATGCCATCTCCTGTAGCACCAGAAAAGTAGCTTAAGATCCGTAAAACATAACCGGCCATGTCACCCAGTGATCCTGTTAAATCTCTTTGGAGCCCATCCCCGTCATATCCATTTTTCATTAGCCTTCAAGTTGGTGGAGACCGTAATGGTATGATCTCCTGAATGATTAATTACAAAAGCACCCAGGACATGCTGTTACTCTTTCAACACACTTCTTTTTTCCCCAAGGAAAACGTAACCACTCTACAAATGGTTTTTCCTACAAAAATAGAGAGCTCTGCAGATTCATTTTTGTAAAAGACTAGTCTCTTTCTAATGTCACAAGCTAATAAGCAGCACATGTGGATGAAGAGTTCAGCCTTTGATGTACAGAGCAGAGTTGGTTGTTAAGTCACGGTCTATTGAGGACTGATGCTTTACAAAATCCTGGTTAATGATCACAGATAATCTAATCATTTCTATCGACAGCTTAGCATGCAGAAAAGATAATAAATCACTCAGTAATTCCCCTATGAGCTCTTGCACACTGTGATCCCTGCACACGCCTGCTGTGCTGAGCAGAGCTGGATCAAACACAAAAAGCACGAGTTAAGGCACTGTGTCATCTTACTTCTGAAGAGAGGCAGTGCATTGGTCCTCCACTGACACATTCGTTGCTCATATCCTTAAACAGAAATAGCTTTTAATACTGCCTTTAGGGGATGTCAAAGACATTAAAGGGCAGGTTGCGTTGCTCCCATTCGGGGGTGGGTCGATCCGATTATGATCTTTATTGCGTTTTTATGGTAGACCGCAAAGGTGGAATGTTAGACCTGTAGACACAGAAGGCAGTCAGGGACACCCCGTGTGGCATGTAAGCACCGAAAGCACACGAAGAATGGCACGACTTCCAAATACACCATTTCGAGTAATATTGAGCAATAAGTGAAAAGTAGTAAAGAATGTTTGGGGGGTGCGTGCACATGGAGGTGGAAAGCGCCTTCAGTTGCTTGCAATGATTGTGCAATATCTGCATGCATACTATGGCTATGCAGCGGCTCTGAGTCCAAATGCTGAATTTACCGTCACACCGCCGGGCAGGCGGCCGGACCGCGTCTGGGATGAGGGCAGTGCGAGGCTTTTTCCTGCTTCATTTTTGCTCTGGTCTAGAAGCTAGAGTTACCCTCACTTCCTAGTTTACAGCTGCTGTCACAGCTCGGCTAACACCCTTCTTCCTCCATAAGCCAGCAAACAATTTTCGACTACAATTTGCTGCCGCCGCTGCGACGACCGTGAATTGTCCAGGTCTGCTTGTGGCGGTCAGACAGAGCCCTGACCGCGGCTCGTCTGAGAGTGACACGAAAAATTACACTTACATTTCACCACCCTGTCCGTCGTAGATAACTTCGGCTCGTCATTCGGCTTGTTTTCGGACATTTCCAGTGTGATATAAAATTAAGATATAGCAGAAATGAGAGTGAAAACGGTCCCTGCGTTGCTCTTGCTGAACAACTCTTGAGTCTATCCGAGAGAAGAGACCGCAGTGATCTCACTCGGTCCTATCAGCGGCCAAAAATACTTGCAACAGGGTTACAATTTCACTGCTGGGGCTGTAGGAGCTGCTCTGTCTGATTTACTGTTACTCTGTATCAAGTTGTCTGAGCGCAGTGTTCAGTCTAACTTGATCTTTCACAAGACCCTCCCCCTGACTAATAGCGGCTCTTCCAATTGGTGGGGGCCTCAGCCCCTGATATTCACATTTATCAAAGGACTGTTTTCAAGTTATTTTATTACAGCTAAGGCGAATATCCTGTAATAAACTTTCAACGAATCTGAAGCAAGAAAAGCTCTCATAAATCAATTAATGATTAGTTTAAAAGAGTTAATAAAAAAGCAAAAAATTTGCTGTGTAAAGTGTGTGTACTAAATATGTAATGTAGAAACCTAATATTAGCTTTAGGGGGACTTAGACATTACTCTGCCTTTTTTAGCATTACACAATGGAAGCCTGTACCTAGTTATAGCTAAAGATGGATTAAAACATACACTTCGTCCCATGGTCTTGATTCAGAGTATTTTCTTCATTTTTAGCTGTAGAATGGCCTGGTTTTCAGAACGATTTCTTAAGATCTTTTTTTTTTTCTTTGAACTGCATTCTCTTTTGGAATTCTTTCCAGTCCAGAACTTGTATCTGACCATTTTCAGCGGTTTGTTTTTTAATCCACTTTAGAAAGGGATAGTTCTGTCTTGTGTCTGCACGACAACTTACAAAGACCTAAGAATCGGGTGTTAAATTGTATCTTGAAGCAATTGGTTACTTTCCAACTTTTGTATATTTGACAGATAATTTGATTCCATTTCTAAAATGGCAACTACATAAAAGGTCATATTAACACAGTTTCCCAGACACAACCTAACTTGTAAGTAATTCCTTAATGCTGGTGTTATGGAAGGAAAACAAGAAGAAAAGACAGTAAAGTACCAAATTATAAAAATATCCAAACCGAATCCTCAAAAAAATGTTGAAACAGTGTGGTATCATCTTTTATGAGAACAGACCAGAAGACAGACAGTATCAAAAGTAAAACTTTCAAATGTACTTTAGGGAACCTGAAGTCCATTTCATAAGATGACTCAAAGAAAGATTGTCTAAGAGGGTTCAAATAGTAGTAAGATATTCTCTAAAAAAAACGACTTGACTGAATCTTAAGTACAAGTTCTGATTGCGTATTGAATTTGGGTTTGGCATTTTACCTATGTCACGTTTTTCTGACTAAATATAAAGAAATGACTGTAGGTAGGTAATAAAGCTTATCTCGTTTAGACTTCAACAATCTGAAATGAAATTCTAGGTTTTGATTACATAAAACACAATGAGACAGTTACTCTAAAGTAAAACTGTTTTCATTTCTAGGTCAGAATTTAGATTGAAACCTAAATACTCTTTAATGATGACTAAAAAGGAAAAAAGATTTGAAAATCATGTGATTGAGAAAAAAACGTTTGCCAATTATACTTCAGTGCATAACTAAGCACTAAACAACAAAACTAACCACTGTATACCTCATTCTCAATCCAACAGGGAAACATTGACAACGATATTCATGGTTCCATGTAGATAAACCATTTTAATTTCAGGAAGTCTATGTCCTTTCAATTGGCACCACCCTCAGGACAGGGTTTGCAGCTTCACCCTCTATCAATATTTAGTTTTGGCAATGTTTACCATCTTTTGTGTGACTAGCATTAGTTTGTGCCCCACTTGAGGTGTGTTTCAGTTGAAAGCATCACAGGTGTAAAGGTTTAATCTCTAAGTGGCTCTAGAATCAGCCTGAAATGATGAGTAGCTGGAAGAGTGTGAATCTGCATGCATGGGGGCAGCATGTGACACCACATACCAGCCATCTGCACGAAGGAGACCGTAACTTGCACTTGCTGTGTTTTTTTTTAACTTAACATTTATACGTTTGAATTACCCTACAAAAAGCAAACAGAGGCAAACCGCTATTAGTGAATACGCTTGTGTGGTTGGAGCCAGTTGTTGGGCAGGTGGAGGCAATTAATGAAGCCCAGAGTTTTTCATTTCTCTTTGTGAGAGGGGCTGTGAGCGTGGCAGGTCAGAACACCCGTTTCATCTTTGCCTGCAGTGGAGACATTCACACCAGATCATTAGTTTTAGCACGCCTAAGGTTCCACTGCTCTGCTTCACAGACAGACTTAATTAAACTCCGGTCAAGACCGTGAATCAGGTTCATCATCTTCATTATCTTCATCATTTTCTGGTCACCTGTTGTCTGCTTAACAATCACCTTTCATGTCTGCCATTTTCTTTATTTGCTTACAGACCAACATACTTTGTTTTCATATAAAACAAGGTAATATAATAATAGTTTAACTGTGATAAAGATTTGAGATTTCTCAGCTTCAGATAAAAATAGTTAAACTGTTGGAGGATGTTTTATTAAACAAAATATATTTAGTAATATGATGAGGAAATATGCAAGTTCCTTTTTCAAGATAGCTGTGCACATACAGACTTCCTTTTCATCAAACTGCCCTTCTCAAGATAACGGAGATGTAAGCCTTTGAAAATATTTTTATAACTTCTTATTTAAAGGCAACCAATTTCATGCCCACATTGTTGCTTGCCCTGATGTAATAATGACAAAAAGCTGGACAACCCCAGGGTCAGGTGGGATTTTTCCATCTCACAAAGCACAACAAAATGATTGTTATTTAACTGCTTCTTTTAGAACATGAAACATTCAACTGTCATTAAAGGAGATCACAGACTTCTGATAAAAAAAAAAATCCTATTTCACCCACTTCTACATAAGCGGAAACACCCTCTTATCTGAGCTCATCCCAACAATAGCCCTGCTGTGTTTCATGTCACTGTAAAGCGGGAGCTGACAACAAGCACAGCATTTTAGAAATGAGCCAGACAAGTGAGTAACATTGCAATATTATTCATTTGTCAACTTCTTACTGAACATATTTGCCTTTAACTGTTACTTATGCTTTAAATGTATAATTTAGACTATTTATCTACTACAATCTGTGGTTCAACCCAAAATGAAGTTAGAATAATATGTGTAATAAGTCTGTGTTATATACCAGGGGAAGTAGGGGAAATGTGTTGTTATCTTGATTATGGATCATATTTGATTGATTGTTTTACTCATATTTGCTAACTTTTTATCAAATAACTTCCATATAGGTGAAGATCTGCTTATCATCTATGAGACAGAGGCAAAGCAATGGGCTACCTACCTACAGTCAGTTTTCACTGGCCCAATCTCAGAGGCAGGGATCTGCTGCTATGATGTTGGTACATTGTCCGGTCGCAGGGACGACTTTATCAGAATGTCCCGCTACACGTGCAAGCTTCTGATCTTTTCCAAGGGCATGCTGGAGGGTCTCTGCCAGTTGCGACGCTTCTTCCTTTCCCGTGTGTTAAATCCTTCAGCTAATGTGGTGGTACTGCTGTGTGGGGTGGACAGCCTGACCCCTCTGTTGGAGGTGATCCCCCTGAACGGGAACGAGTGCCTGCAGATCTCCAGTGAACAAGATGCTCCCGAGTATCTGTCTGCTGTGGTTGAGATTGTAAGGAAAGGTATTGCACTGGCTTTGATATATTTCTTTTCTTTTTTCTAATCCTTCCAAAATCACTGTAGACATTTTGGAAATATTCTCAAACTGCCTTTTGGTATAAAAAGTACAGGCCCTGCATTGGACTAGTAGACACATACATTTTGAGATTCTTGAATACTAGATGGTCCAATCACAGGAGCGAGAAAGATGGGACAGTATGTGACAATCAGCAGTAAAGTTTGTATCCCTATAGTGCTGTCTTATCTGAATTGATGTTGTGTCGTGTATGTTTAAAACCAAGCATTCTCTCAAGAAATACATTCACATTTTTTAGATTTTGTTTGCTGATTCTGCTTGTGTAGTATTGGTCATGTATTTTACATACAGGCACCCTCTGTGTCTGGAAGAGCTTCAGCACAGTTAAACCAAAGGCAAATTATTTGTGGGGAAAGATGTTTATATATATATATACACATCATTATGTTTATATGAATAAGAATCGTTAGTTTGACCTTCCCTCTGGATATTTTTCAGTGACTTTTCTGTTCCCAACCAAATAAGTTAGCAAAGAAACCTCATTTGTTGACCATTTCTTCATGGCATTTATGTTTCATGCACCTGCAGAGACATTTTTGGTGGAACTGCCTATGTCTTCCATTTTCTCCTTTGCCCTGCCAATTATCCTCAGAGTCCTTCCTCGGTTTTCCTAATTGCACTATTTGTATGGAATAGAAAAGTAAGAGCCATAGGCTTGTGTTTAAACAGGTGCATGAGCAAGAGGAACATTTCATGCAAATTTAGTCACCAGTGATTACTCATTGCGAGTCATGCAAATGTGGGAGCACTCTACATCACTTTATAACACTGCTACTGTGAAACAGTTCAGACTAGCTACCAATGAACAGTTGTATTTTACCCCCGAAATATATAAATTACTCATGAAGCTCCATTTGTTAAAATGACAAAAATAGCGTGTGATTTTCAAGAGTAAAGAGCATGTGCTTTGTGAATGGTTACTGCAGCAGTTGTATAAAGCAAATTATCTCCAACAGTAACAAAAATCTGGAGATTTTTAGAGTACCAGTTAATCTATCAAGCTTATGTGAGTAATGCTGAGCTAACACCTGAATGCTACAATGCCAGCACAATGTTAAACATTAAAATACAGATTGTTAGTTCAACTTAAATCCTAAGTTCTTAAAGAAACTTAAAAACTTTTTCAAAAAATATCCACACAAACAATTGTACCTCAAGTTACCAGTGACTACACTTTTTTGAGCAATCCTTTGTTGGGCTTTGTGATATCTGGAATAGCTTGTAGCAGGAAACAATATGGGATCAGAACTTCTCTGGAGTAAAACTTTACACAGAGTTTTTGACAACAGCTGTTATGTTTGCAGTGCTACAATATCTGATTTAAATCAAGCCAGTATGCTGAAAACAAGGCACGATTTGACACGAGTGACTGATGCTTATGACATTGTAACTATCTTTTACAGGTGCATCGGCAACAGAGTCAAATGTCAAACCACCGACACAGAAACCAATGGAATCAGAGGAAAAAGCTCTGCCAGGGCATTCCTCTAGAGCTGAAAGGGACAGAGCTAACGTTGTGGTCATTCCCTCAAGGATTCCCTGTGGGGTGAGACACAGTCCTCTTTCAATCCAATTTGTTAATTCAAAAAACATCCACAACAAGACAACGGTTCTCTGTGCTGTGTCTTTGGCAGAGCTCCACAGATGTGTTTGTTCTTTTGAAAGATGAAGCGGCGTGCTGCGACTGTGAGGTTGAGTTCAGTGTTGACGATAAGAGGATAAGAGAGAAGTCTGTCCTCTGGAATGAGCGGATCCTCTGTGTCAGGGCACCAGGTGAACAAAATTAATACTATAATATGATAAATGCATGGTTGATGAGGTACTTTCTGTTTTCGTTCAGTTTATTCATTATTTGCAATTACAGATTTTCCAGCAGGGAATGTGCAGGTGACTGTCTATAATGGTGGGAAACCACTGAGCAACACAATCTTGCAGTACTACACATGCATGGAGGAACTTGCTTGCCTTCTGTCAAAGGTGGCAGAACCTGTAGAGTTCATGTGTCAGGTAAAGACTTCAAAGGGGTTTCTTAGTTCAAGGAAAAGTTATCTTTCGTTCTGTCACAGAGTCTAACAGAAAGGAAATCCTTTCCTGCAAAGGTCAGATTTATTCTGAGTTTTCATTGAGCAGAGAAAATAACTTTAACTGATGCACTGAATATTGATGTTTTTTTTATAATGTATTTAGTGTTTGATCAGCATGACCTGCAACAGACAGTAGGAGTCAGTACACCTTACAATCTGCAGTATATACATTTTTAACTGTGTATTCTTTGCATCTCACTTTCTGGTTGCAGAATCGGAAATTGATTAATACAATAAAACTAAAGAAAGTTCCAATATAGCTAAATCTTTCCATGGAATGCATTCACAAATGACTCTGCCACCATTGGTCTGATGAACTGTTTAAAAGATGCTTTAGTTTTTCTCTCTTCCTAATTACTCTAAACATATTATGGATTGTTAGAAATGAAGACATTACTCCTTCAGTGTATTTTAAGCAATTCAAAAGCTTTAGTAAAATGGCATTGAATCAGCATATTTCTGTTCAAGTTTAGAAGCGATGTTTATTTTCCCCTGTTTTATACTAAAGGAATAGCGTATATCATCCAACCAGTGACAACAATTTGATTTGATTTGGGTCAGTTTTGCTGAAATTAAGCAGAACAAGAGGAAGGATTTTCCTATACATTTTATAAACCAAAGATAAGGACAGAGGTTTGAGATGTGTGAATGGTTCATTTAAAGATGGCAATTTTATTGTGTGCCCATATATATTTCCAATATCACTACCACTATTGTTTTTCTCTGCAACACATTCTACTTTGTGCTGTACTTACTTTAAGTCCCTCTCATATGAAGGCTCTTCAGGTTTCCTCCATGGACAAGCTGGATCAGAAGTTGTCCTCCATGCTGCTGGAGGGCATGCCCACAGGAGGTTTTCAGGGACTGAAGAGTGAAAACACACATGAAAGAGGTAGAGCACTCTCAACTCTGAACATAGAGAAAAATCCCAACCTGCTGAAGCCTTCATTCAAATATTATTTAGGCTTTTACTATCTTAAACTCCGTTGTCAGGGTATTGATTATAAATTATTTTCTCATAATGGAAAATCTCCTAAATATATGTATAATATATATGATGACAGAGCAGATAAATCTCTCCTTGTGACTCAAAAGGGTATGATGAGCGGAACTAAAGATGTTGGGATTCATTGGTTCTTTTTCATTCTTCTTCTGAATAATACACATCATGAAAAAACATGTCAGAATGACAGCTTATCAGTTTCTGAGATTGATCCAAAGCTCTGCTACAATGAACAGAATGGGGATGTTGCCATGACAAACAGGTGTATAAGTGTCTACAAGCTGTCTTTTTTGGTTGCTCCTAGATGTCTTCGATTACGTGCTTTCCTTAACCTTACCAGGAGGTTCTCACTCGAACAGGAGGTTAAAATTGGGTTGTGCAGGAACACAGATGCTCATTTTAACTTGACCAATTAAAATTGGTTTTGTCTCGCATTGATAAAATGAGCAAATATCCTCAACAGAACGCCACCATGCAGACGTACCCTCGCTTCTCCACTTCACTGCTCAGTATGGATTCCGAAGTCTCTCCGGCCTCCTTCTGCAGTGTCCTGGTGCCGAACAAGCCCTGCGCACAGCCAATCGCCACGGCCAGTCTCCAGCTGAGATTGCCAGGAGTCACGGCCATATGGAGCTACACACCTTACTGGAAGAGACAATGGTAATTGTTTCCACATTAGCTGTATTTATGCATTTCTGGACTGTTGCTCTGTTTGAGGTTAAAAGAATTGCCTGAATGCAACCAAACACTGGAGACCCAGAAATGCTTTTATGTCTGTTAGTGAATGGCTTTTTATTTGGAAAGAGCAGAGATGATAGAAATGCCGAAGGGTAAAAGAGCAATGTGTGTGTCAGAATACACCTTACTTCCTTCTGATTCTGATTTTTACACTCCTGTGAGGATAAACGATAGCTATTCTCCTCTCATCAGAAAGGAGGTTTGGCCAGCTGGTCTTCTTATGGAGCACCCCCACAGAGACTATGCAGGTTGTTTGTTCATGCATGCACAACGGCTTCCTGCACAAGTCATCTGCATTCATACAGACAATTTTTGGAGCCACTATTGATGATATTTCTTTGAATAATGTCCAGAATTTTCTCCTATTAATTTAAAGATTGAGCCTCCCATTTGACTGAAAACATATTCCAACGCTGAAGCAGCACGCTTACCACTCGTTCTCTAATAAGAGGCCATTTTGATTTAATAGTCCCTATGTATGCAAGGATGTCTCTTTCTTTGATAAAGCTGGAAGACACTAGCGTGTTAATGTTCTTTCTAATGCAGATTTCATTAGGCAAAGAGAACAATATCATTCCTGATAATAAAAATGAGAAATCCTTGTAGACAGCCTGAAAATACTATATTTTTTGTGAGACGAATGACCACAGAAACAAACTTTCATTCTTTGACATTTGTTTTAATGAGCTTGTGCCTGTAAGTATTTGTGAGTTTTTGTGCTCCAGAAAGAATTCGGGTTTGGTCAGACGTGGCATTTTGATCTGAATTGCAGGATTTGAAATTATCGATATTGGAGACACTGACATATCAACCTCAAATGTGAAACTGGAAGGCAATGATCCCAAGGTGCTCAAAGAGCCAGAAAATTCATTCTACAAAGGAAAGAGCCATTTCTCTGTTAAAAAATGGTTCAGACTGACAAAAAGGATAGGTTTTACATGTTGCTTCTTTTCTGGAAAATACATTCCCCCTCTTTAAATTTCAACAACAAAAGTACACACACACAAAAGATGGAATGAGGGAGATAAAAAGTGCCTTGGGAAAACAAAAGAAGCTCAGCCATGTTAGACAAATTGAACATCCTACAACCAATTATGTTAATTGGCGACAGGTCAGTAAGAGCACTGATTCAAAAGAGCATCACTATCTTAATGAGAAAAAGGCCCGCATGCAGCACTGTGCTGGTAATTGTACCCCAACACTGTCACACACTGTTTGTCCTTGTAATCCTAAATACAAAGTGAGCCTAGAATACCACCTTTGGTCTGTTGGTCAGAGACCTCGTACTATACATGTTGTTCTGAGGTGAAAAGGGCAAACTGCATCAAAATTAGAAAATCTTTTGGAATTCCCAAATGCTGTATCCTCCATGGCAGGCCATGAGGGAAAGGGACCCTTCAAAAGAGTAGAGGTAAACCAATGGCATGGCTCTGTAGATAGACACCATAGCCACTACAGTAATACAGATCAAAGTTGTTTCCCAAAAAAAGACAAGCATGAAGTAAAGTGTGAATAAACAGGAAAGAGATTCCATTGTCAGGAGTAAAGAGTGAGAAAATATTTCATATTTGAAAGCTCCAACTTTCAAGAAATGGAGCCGGCATCACATACGAAATATTAAAAGCACATCCCTTTTCAAAACAAAAAATAATCAAATGTGTCACTTTTAACATAAGGTATGATATCTCTGTACACGAAATGCAAAAATAAAATCAAAATGTATGTATGTCTTTGTCATTTTGGGGATAATCCCTTAAAGCCGGCTATCCAGTCACTGCTGTATAACTGAAAAACATGTCATGTTAAAGCTTTCGCTGCTTCTATCTTCCGTCTTTTTATCACCATCATCATTTAACTTTGATGCCCAGGGTGAGCCTTGGGAGAGTTTGGCCTCTTGGGAAATTTAGAAAGTCCAGCAGCTGTTGCACTGTACTTATCCTCCTAGCAACACTGCTAATTGAGAGTGACTGCAGACACGGCATGGTTTGTTCAGACTGTGTCAGTGAGTGCTTGTTGGAAGCCTGGAATAAACTGACAGGGGAGCAGCAGTGTCAAACCACAGGGATCCTCAACAAGCCTATAGATTTAACACAACAGACAAATTTAACACACATATGCACCTGACATATCTGTGTGGGTTTCCTTAAAGGGAATTCAAGCTCATCTTGTCAGCTCAAGCCTACAGTCTACAGCTGTGGAGCATGATGGAGAAATCCTGAGAGTGTGTGATGAGGTTCTTCACTTTCATTAACTAATCTGCAGTGTTTCCCCCAACCTCCAATTAATCAGCCCACGATGCATCAGTGATTTGGAGGTTGGAATAGCAGCACTCTGTCGATAAATCCAAAACGAATATGTCCCCTGCCTCATACACAGGCTGAATCACTCACAGGCCCTGTGTCAGATCCCCTAGTCTGCCCTGGCATCACACTTCATCCTTAATTAGCTGGGAACTGCTCTGGTGGGGAAAGCTAAATTATTCAGCAAACATAACCAGAATAAAAATATAGAAAAATGTTTGCCGCTTTCTACAATTTTTATGCACATCCTAAGCACACAAGATCCTTCTTCGATAGCTTAAGACTTGGACATAACCTTGACTGGGTGTTGCTTTGTAATCAGATGGACCAGTTCAGTACATGCTCGTGGATGTGGAGTAGCACTTGATATATACAAATGAGCTTGCAACTGTAAGGTCTAAAAAGACAAAGAACCAGTGTGTCTAACACGCCTGTAAAAGTAGAACACTATCCACATTCAGGAAAGCCAAACGAGGTGACATTGGAGACTTCATTCCGGGAAATTGTTAAATACAGTGACCCCATTTTGCATATCGTGTTTGTTTGGCCATAAAATGAAGAGTCGAGGTGGGGGTAACGGGAAATTTGTTTATAATTTGAATGATACCATCATGACTCCACTGTATGAGGAAACTATTTTCATCCCTCAGATTATTTGCTGACTTTCTGTTACAAAACAGAAGAGAATTTTGCATGGGGAAACATCAAAGTGACTTTCTATGAAGATTTTAGACATGAAATGGACTTAATTTATCAGCAAGCTTAGCAAAACCCAGAAGCACACTCCAAATCAAAGTAAAAAAAAGCTACACCCGCAGTTGGGCAGTCATGATTTCTGGGTTATAAATTCAATAGATGCACAGAACCCTTGAATTTACAACTAGCTCCATTAAATTGCTGATCGGTGTGGCTCAGTTGCACTTGGCTGTCAAGGCAGTTTAGCAAATGTTACCATTGTCAAGTTTGAACATATTTGTTGGCATGGCAAAGATGTAGCGTGTGGGCAGGCTGCAATTTGCATTCAGCTCAAAGTGTATCATGTTGAGTCTGACAAGCTGATAGTGTGCCTGTGCTACACAATACATGTGTGAATTTGTATATAGCTTTATGTGAAATCATAAAAGGTATTGAGCAAACATTTCGGCAACCTGTGTACCAATGTATAAAATCTATCATGTATATGTTGCCAATTCCATACTGATGAGCCCTTTCCTAGGTCATGTGTACTTTTGGTTCCTTTACATGATAAAAGTTGAATCAGATGTAATGTCTGGAAGTGAGCACACGCAGTGATTTCCATTACAGAATCCTGTCCATTTTAATGCGAGAAAGAGTAAAATGTCTCATTTCGGCATGTGCTTTGTTTTGATTTTTTTATCGTGAATGAAAAATGGGTTTATGACATTTGCAAATTATTAAATGAGATGTTTATTCACCTTTCCAGTAAAAACAATAATAAGATTTGTCAAAAAACACTCATAACACTTTGCATTAGCTAAATGAATTATGCAAAAGCCTGAAGAGAATCTGAATGGATTTAGATTTCACTGCTGTGTGTGATAATCTCAGTATTACAGCATGCAGTTTGCCACGCATTGAACATTCTCATCCTGACACCACTGTGTTAATAGATGTCATTCTGCTAAGAGTAACGGCACGCCTGTTATTGATCATTTTAGCTGCTGAAAACAGATTTACATTCCTTATCCAACAGCTTTTACAGATACTCAAGGTTTCTCCTTTGTTCAACAGAGCCAAGCTGCTGCTGTGTCGTAAATGCTGCTGCTTGGATTACAGCTATGAAACCGAATTTGACTGGGATGCCTAAGCCCCCTGCAGATGCAGACATCTGTAAAATGATTTAACATTTTCGGTTTGTAAATAAATCCCCCTCCCCCATTCAGGTTTTACCTCTGAAAACACCACACTGTACAGAAGTACAGCAGCTGACCATTACAAATTCCATCTTCAAACAGTCGTGAATATGTGCTCATTCAACCTGTTGGGCCTGTAAAGAATATATACTGTCAGTTAATGCATTCGTGGTAGCCAATACTTAATTTGCAGTTCTAGGAACAGTGCAATATTGTAATTGAGTCATGATTGGCTGCGTTGCCTGGAAACGGCAGACAGTGCAGAGCTGGCTGTGTGGTGATTCTCTGATCCAAAAGGGCTACGTCTTATGCATTCTACAGATTTAGGTAGATTTTTGATACCTCATTGTCAATGTATCTTCAACAGATATACAAAGATCAAGATATAATTGTATGTATGATTATATGTTTTGTAATAGTCTCAAATTCATCACGATCTGCATATGTGATACTAACATACAGATTAGCAGCCATGTGTCAGTTTTGTAAAAGAAACATCTTTATTTCAATTAATATAAACTAGAAACTCTCTAGAAATGATCTTACACTTGCATGTTTAAGGTAATATATTTCTACATAGCCTGATTTTTTTTTTTTGTTGTCTTGCTGCAAGTCTGTCAATGATTCAACTCTATTGTGCTTCACTACTCCCTCAAAAGCTGAAATGTGGCAGTAAATAATAATCAAATATCTGATTCCAATTATGGTTACAGTCTGACATCACACAAAAGGTCTTGAGTCACTTGCTAAATGAGATGTTTGGACTGAAAGGGGAAGATTGTGTGATTTCATAATTACCCTGATCATACCCCTGTCTGTCTCTCAGCATGCAATTAACAAATAGGCCGTCTCTGCTGCCGCTCTGTTGCTAAAGGAAAACTGCTCTGTTAGCCAGCAGGCTGCCAACAGCACACCTCCTCAATTCATTTTGGAGCTGTGAAATCACTTTTCAGAAAGTGATAATTCTTTGCTCACCATTTCAAAGCAGATATGCAAACAGCGACAAATATAGCAGCCCAATAAAATGAAAAATCTAATGTAAATAAAAGAACCTTATAAATCAGCCCTTTTAACACTGTCGTGAAGAAATGAAAAAGTCTCCACTGATACTCTACCTCAATTTGTGGGTAAAAGATTCTAGATTAATTTTTATAAGTGTTCATGGTAGGTGTTGATGTGAGTAGGGTTATTATAAATTAATCATATATTCACAGGTCTAATCTAATCATGAAGAAGATCTAGGCATATATCCTGGTGTTTTTTTTTACATTTTTTACTAGAAAAGATTTATAAAATGGAAGTAAGTAGATGAATTTTTCAATGATTTATAAATAACTATCAATCCCTCAGTGGGGGGCTAAATGAGCAGTCAACAAAAGAATCAGATATTTAATAAAATCATAAACCTCCTTTGTGAGATTTGTCAATAGCCTGAAAAACATCCAATCTCACAAAGAAAAAATTCAGCTTCAACTTCAATGATAACAAACGGTTCCGCTCAAGCTGGTTCTTTGTGATTTGAGTGGGGTATGAATTACATCTCCCTATCTCTGTTGTTACAGAAAATGTTCAACTCAGCCGAGGACAATGGCGATTCTGATGTGTACGAAATGATGTGCAACTCAGGTGAGTGTGGGACTGATGGGAGAGAGGACAAAGGACAGCTTGTTTGCCTTTGTCCCCATCATATCATTGTGCTGGTTCATTTCCGACCACTGAGTATTTCCTCCTTGCTGATGGGGACATCGAGTAGCATTGCTTCCTATCATCTTTAAAATGACAATGACCAGCACACACACAAACACACACACATACAGCAGGAGAATGAAGCAGTAATGCAGTAAACACTGTGTATTAGGGACTCTTTCCACAGCCGGCGAATGGAAACCGCAGCATGGCGAGGTCAAAGAGGGGGAGGATGAGGATCTCTACGCACCGCTGCAGGTGAAAGATGAACATGGCAGCTTCCTGAAACCAGCAAAAGCGATAGATCTCGCCAATCGCCCACCGGCCCCTACTCCCCGCCCTGAGGGCATCTCGGTAAAAGAGAGCAAGACCCCCTATATTGCCCAAGGTAACTTTTCTTATCCATATTTTCTCCAGTTTCTCTACACCTAGACACAAGAAAGATGCTTCAGGAGTAAAAACAAATATGAGATATGCACACTTTGTGAAGGGGTGGTTCATGTGGGAGGGAGGAAGTGCCTGGAATGTGCGTTGCCATTGTCAGTGGAGTGCTGCTGAACAGAGCAAAGAGCGTTTCATACGATGCCGTTTGTTGTGATTCCACAAACCACAAGAACATAGTCGCTCCCTGTTGCAGAACAAATAGCAGCGAGGCAGGAGGCAGACACGTTCGGCTGCATTGACAGCCCCTAATCGAACTGTTCAATTTCAGCTGGGTGAATATTTCATGAGCATGAAACATCTGGAAGTCAATGGTATTGTTAAGGTTCATAAATCTTTAAAACAGCTGTGATTTCTGTTTTATGTTGAAATGCACACGTGAGCAAATGCTTCCACAATTAGTACTTGAATACCAGATTACGCCTGCCCCTCACCATTAATCTCTTTCAAAACACGTGAATGTCATTGTAACTGCTGAGCAGACTCCATTTTTCAGTCTTATAATATAAAGCTTGCTTGTGTATAAGCAGCCAATCCTCTTCCCAAAGGCACTTACAAAGGAAAGCAAGAAATTGAGTGCCCCAAAGAATTATCCGTCTCCCAACCATCCCCTCAGTAATAGAGGGAATGACTAGGCTGCCATCTGCAACCAATCTTGGCCAGACCAAGGCCAAGTCAGCCAGAATAAGTCATTACACATGTTTTCCATCGTCCTTGTCCCAAGTGTGTACAAGGGAAAGACGAGGTTTCCATCTACTGAGACAGTGGAGCTTCAAACCACACACGGATCACATTTTACTCCTCACTCTCACCACCACGTAGAGATGTTAGAGGTGAGATGAGGCTTGCCGGGGGATTAGGTGAGGAGCTAGTTTTTGGAGAACTGTGCAAAAGTAGAAATGATGAGGATTCTCTTTTCCGATTCGCAGCAATGTCTCCAGCTCATTAAGTCCAACAAGCTGAAATATGAATTAAAATTTGGGCATTTAGAGGGGATAAGATGGCATGTAAACTACACAAAGAACAGAGCAGTTCATCCATTTTCTGAAGGAAGCTTAGAGGACGAGCTCGTCTGACGAAGCAGAAGAGCAGAGAGTGTGCTTGAGTGTCAAACGGAAAACAGGGGGTGTCACAGGAGATGTATTCAGAGGTGGGATTATCTTCCAGGGTGTGGATGTTCACTCTGCATTCAGTTTTGGTCTACTAACCACAAACCCACCACCTCTGACAGTTAAACAGTGTAGCCTTTCAACTGAGAGCTCAGTACTAAACCAAATGCATCATTCATGGTGTCTAATTTGATCCAGAATGAAGGACAAGTCCAACTTTTATCCATACCCACTTATGCATACCAGATGCTACCATATTTGATTTTTCTCAAATGCTGTAAGGTTTTTGTACTGGCTTTCCACCGTAGCCGTGCAAGGTCTTCAGCAGGATGTTTTTAAGCCAGTTTAAAGTGCCATCTTGTGGTGGAATTACCTTAATACAGGAGCAAAGCATTCTTGCTTTGATGGCTATTTACAGTCAGGTTGTGGTTTTGTTAGAAAAATGCTTGATGTTTTTTTTGTGATAAAGATGATATTTCTACCTGTTCACAGTGTTTCAGAAGAAGACACAACAGGGGGAGTCTGATCTGTATTCGCTTCCCACAAAACAAGGTGAGAGCTGGACAGAGGTTACAGGGGTTTCAACTCGAAGAGCCCATCACTTTTGTGCATTCACCCACAGCACAGGAGTTGTATAGTAAATTTTTAAAAGTTTCAAAATAATGACATTATTTAGGCCGAAAAATGTGTTCCCTATAGCTTTGAAACTGTAATTCATTTACATTCTGCACAATGTGAAACAGTCACGCCTGAATGAAAAAAAAATCAGCTCAGCTCCCTCTGACCAAGCTTTGTTTACCCTGCAGCACGTGAACAGCAAAGCAGCTTCTCTTCCACCTATGACACCTTCGTACCAAACCAAATGCAAGGGCTTCATGGGCTCATTGAGATCGAGAAGGGGGCGAAGGCAGCTTTTCTCACTGTGGACAGGGCTGAGAACTTCAGCGGCTGTCAGAGGCTTCAGAAGCCCAGGGAGGAGGTGGGGTGTTTGCATACTCTCACCACATGCCCCTGTATGAATTTAACAGGACCATGTTTATAATAAGAAAAAGAGAAAAAGTGCTACTTCATTGAAAGAGATAAATTGCTATTGCCTTCAGACATCCTGAATGTTTCAAGCAAATAAAACACTTTCTAAACAAAACAAAAAATATATAATTTAGTATTTAAGAGGCTGCAGCAAAATGTCCAAAGTAGTCCCTAAATACCCTCAATTAAGGGTCAAGAGTCAGTCATCCATCTTTAAATATGGCATCAGTATGTAGATCTCTAATCCGTGAAAACCAGAATTAGAGCAAAACCCACACTGCTGAGGCTAAAGTGACTTTCACTTGATCAAAAGACAGAAAGAAAAGTTATTATCATGCAGCTCTGGAACAACAGGAACCGCTGAGGACCTCTACTGGCCGGAAGAGAAAATAAGGACTTTTGTCAAAGGCAGGGAAAGAACAGGGAAAATGCAACTCGATGGAAACAAACCACCACAGTGGATTAAATCTGATATGAATATTGATTTACACTCAAGTGACGACTCTTTTTATCAGGCCTTTTTTCAGATTTTAAAATGCTGCAGCTGGAATTGATTTAATGCCTGAAAGGGGATTTTCATTTTGGTTTCATGCTCTTGTTACTGTTCACGTTGGCTCACTGCCACCATATAATATCTTACTGCCAAACAGTATTGATTTATTTCTTTTCATCTGTGTCTCCCAATCTCTGATGAGTCAGAAGAAGATTATGTAAAACAAAACTTGAAAAATCTCATTCAGGAAAGAGCAAAAAAAAGTTTAGTTTCTTGATCCAATCCAGTCTTTCACTACTTTCAATGTGGGACTCGAAAATGTAATAAAAACAAATGAAAGTTTTATTAATTGATTACTTCTTTTAAAGCACGGTTCTTCGTTATAACAGGAGAAGCTGAATTACCGGAGAGCCAGTTTCCCCTGTGAAAAGGAGGACAACGACAGTGTTTATGGTAAATAGTCTGCCATCGGGGCTGTGCGGGCTAAACAGACAGAGGAGGGTACAAACTGAATATTGCAAATGTCTGTGCATCTCATCTCTCCCTGCAGATAAAATCAGCACTGCTAAACACACATCAAGTGAGTCTTTGAGAACTGATCTCAGAGTGTGGGGGTAGTGTTTGCACGCCTTCTTTGTTGCTCCAGTCCCAGGTGCACTGGTGGGGAATTAATCCTCTGGTTGAAGTTGTTATAATCAAATTCCAGGGGCTGAGTTTTGATCAAGCAGGATTCTCTAGTCTAGTCTGACATTTTTTTCTAGTTATTGAAAAAGAAAAAGCTCGGTGGTAAATATTGTGTACTCTCCCTATGCCAGGTCAGAGAGGATGCCAGTCAAAGGACAGTGACTTTTACAGCAGGTCCCTCAAAGGACAGCAGGTAAATTCCTGAAAGATATGCTTCCCTGAATTGTAACAACGTGCCGTCATTTAGAGATTTTTCAATCACCTCCTCAGTAGACAGTCATTGGCGGAAAAAAGACACATATCCCGAATTTTTAAAATTTGTGTTGTCTGTCTGTTCTTTGCAGAAATGCCGGCGAACCAACAAACGATAAGCACCCAGCATATCAGCTTCTCCACAAAAGCTGTTTAGAAATGGTGAAACAATGTTTTCCAGGCTTCTAAATCATTCCAAGAAAATAACTGAGTTTAAAATTTGTGTGAAACTATCTGATATATTTTATATGCAGATTTCTAGACATTAATTCTGATGCTTTAGGGAAGTGAAAAAGGCCTGCATGTGAGTAGCTTTATTGGAAATTTAGTGGTGTGGACATATATGAAAATGTGATTATTTTTTTTATAACCTAACGATGCACAACAATGGCATTTCAAAATAAATGGATAAATATCTCAGATTACAGATTGTGAAACAGGTTTTATGATAGTGCTGAAATAGTAGTGGATGAACTTTAATCAAGTTGTGTGCCAATATTTGTTCCTCTGCAAGGCCTAATTAATTTTTTTACTATTTTTTTTTATACTGTTACTATTTCCACGTTTTGTAGCTGTTGCCAAAAGAAATAAAAACTCCTCATGATTATAGTAGACCCAATCTGATTTTTGTTACCAGTTGTGTCTTAGCTTTTCCATTAGTTAGTTCCTGTAAAGTGATAGACTGAAATTGTTGCGTTTACTTCCTGTGTAAATTATAATATCCTGGCTGTTTGTAATCTTATCATTGTTATCAATTAAACTTACGCAGTAACTTCTAGTTGCTGTCTCCCAATGTTGAGCTAATCCACATGTAACTAATTTATTTAACATGAAGTTGAAAAACCTGAAGACGATTTCTGAATTCCCCCGCTAGAGGGCACCATATCGCTTACTATCCCCTTGGCACCGTCCGTGTGACGCAGCAGAGCCATCTGGTGAGCACAGGAGCACCTGCTGACCTCCCGTTGGCTGCAAGGCAAAGTATGGAAAATCGTATCCATACATGTTTATGAATGTAAATAGCAAGTAAAAACTCATGCAGAGGGTGAGAACATCGATGAAGCACCTCTCGCTGTGTCTGGTTGCAAACAGGAAGCATGTGTTCAGTTGTGGTCTGCTTGAGCCAAGACATGTCAAAACGGATCTGGGAATGAATTAAAGGAAAATGAAAAATGTAAAAATATGAGTCTGCTTGCTGTGATGAATACAAACCCTCGGAGGGCTGCCACAACAGCAAGTGAGCAGAGAAGTAAAGGTCAGGGGCTTCATATTGCTGAGAGACTCATTGTGTTTAACCGCCACAGTGCAAGCACCTGCATTATTTAACACTCATACAGAGGCCTTTTTATTCCACATCCAGTGAGCGTCTGGATATTTACCGTATATACTTGTTAAAATTCAGAATTTGCTGTAATTTATAAGACTATCGAGGAATTGACACAAGTGAACTCGGCCCTTCTCACACACACAGACAGCAGTTTGTTGGTGCAGCCCAGCCTGTGCCTGAATGAATGAATAAGAGCTGCATGGGGAATTCAATGAATGCATGGCTAAATCCAAGCTCAGTCTTGAAACCCGGGCAGAGGCTGAACTGTGTGCCAACAAAGCAGCTGGGTACACGCAGGGCACATTTTTCTGTTCAATCATGCTCTTTGTGAATAATATGTATTAATGCCGTCCCTACTTAGACCTGCCAGTTAGCCTTTGGAGATGATCCGGCTTCAGGACCCCATGGCATTTCAGGCATATGTTTGCCTGTCACCTGCTGAGTATATTTCAGTACAGAAATCAAAATGGCCACAGAAAACGGCCTTGAATTATAGTGCATACGAACATCCGAGCAGCACCACGAAGAATGAATCCCCAGTCGTAAAAAGAGAAGTTCAGTGGCATGTGTCGCCCACACCAAAAATGCTTTAATATGTGGGCAGTGCTACATCAAAGATAAAAGATGAAAGACTTACTGTACAGTAGTTCAAAACCCTGTATTATGAAACCTACGACCACCAAATGAATCAGGTCATTTTCTGAAACGTGGATGATCCTCATTTATTTCAATTCACCAAACAGATCCTAATGAACCTGTGCTACATACATACATACATACATACATACATACATACATACATACATACATACATACATACATACATACATACATACATACATACATACATACATACATACATACATACATACATACATACATACATACATACATACATACATACATACATACATACATACATACATACATACATACATACATACATGTACTATATTATAAATTATATAAACATAATTTTAAAAATAGTTTAACTGTGTTATAAAATATCTATAAAATAATCTATTTATTGTCATTATGATTTCCCTGTCAAACACATGTATTAAGTTTTTATGTGCTGTAAACTTTCCAATAAAATCCTTGAAGAAATATTAAAAATGTCAATGACCAGGCCTCAAAGTTTTAATTTTTGAAAGATTATATTTAATGTTATCCAGAATACTCTCAATAGTCACACAGCAGTGTTATATTTACTAATTCACTGGAAGATGGACCACTGGGTGTTCGCTAAACCTTACTACATGGATTGCCCAACATAGCCAAACAGGTCAAAATGACCATGTGCTGGTCCCCAAAACCTACATAAACAGATCAGCAGGCTTTTAATGTTACTCGGAGCTGATCGTTGTTTCAGGCTAATCCAGTGACCTGTTTCCATGGAAAAGCCTAGGACTAACACTTTGGGTTATGTTACAAGTATTAAAAAACGTATCTCTTTTAAAATAAAGAGCATGTAAATAACTGGCTTATACTGCAAGAGAATGTATCATAGGGTTGGTGTGTCCCACGCACAGATGAAGCCTTTTCTAACTGATATGTGCATTATGTTAGCGTGACAAAACAACAGTGGTGTGTTTTCTGGATGCACTGCTGTAAGTTGAATGCAAATATTAACTCTCCATTTTGAGCAGTTAAATAGAATATTAGCTGTTTGTTTATTTTCCCATTAACTGGCGATTGTCTGCCTTTGAACAAACCCCTGATATACTGGTGAATTTTCCAGGCGATACCCCACCTCTCACCCCTTTGCAGCTGAGATGCTTTAGGCTCCACCTGGAAAAATATGAACGATATGGGTATTGAGGAGATATGGAAGCATTTTGAGTTTACTAATGTACAGCAAATTAAGATCAAGAATTTCTTGTTCAAATTCTTAAGCAGTTCACTGTATGAGCAGAATTAAGACACTCAGGACTGTTCTCTGCACCTTTGAACAGACCTATGATGGACATATAAACTTTTGTAGGTCCATGGTACATGCAGTAAAATGCCCAGGAAGGCCAAAAACACATCTCTGCTGCCCTCTTTGCACAGTCCCCTCTTCAGCCTTGAGATTAGGGCAGAGGCTTGTGCACAGCTGCTCCCCAACATCCCCGATAAAAATCAGGCAATTTCACAGTCAGTGGCATTCTTTCATCCCCTAATCCACAAGCCGCATGCAGTTATAGATGAACCTCGCTGCGATGAGAACAAGCTTTTCTGAGTTGACCTCATCAGTTAATGTGGACACTTTGGTCTGTCTGTCGAGACATCGAACGGCCACACTGTTGGGTGCAGGGGCCAGAACAAAAGCCACTATAAACACACTTCCACAATGGACAGATATGTGATCATCATCACTTTTGTCGGGAAAAGTTTATTTATATTTAAGAATATTAATATTGAGTTAAATAAATTGGGTTTCTAGATTTTAACAGTAGGAGGGATTAGTCCAATTTTCAACTGAATTCAACAGAGATTCTTGTGCATTATCAAAGTTTTGAACTACTTCTACATCTATTAGCTCCCCTTCTACAACACCTCTCAAGTAAAGGCTTTGCTTAAGGAGCTCATCATATACAAACTTCCTTTAACGTTCTTCATTGTTGTTGCATCCTACTATTCTTCACAGATTTCCCCCCTCCTTAAGTCTCTCAGTTCACCCATTTTGTCTGACCCCAACATCCATTTGCAAAGGTATTCTTCAACAAGTTCAACCAAGGGACAAAAGGGTACTTCAGAGGGAAAAGGAGTATGAATCAAAAGGCAAGGAAATAGAATTCACTGTACAAACGTCAGGGGAATTTCAATGTCCGCAGAGGCACAGAAGAGCTCTGTTCGTCCTCGCAGGCTGCAGGGTGAAAAGAGCAGCAGCCACAGCAGGGCACATCCATTCTGACAAGTCCTTACACACACTGAAAAGCCCGTGCAGGGTCTATTTGTTTAAGAAGCAACAAACCCAGTGGAAGCTTTAATGAAATGTTAGGATCCTTTTACAGAATTGCTTTTGGCAGATTTATTTGGTTGTCTATAAAATTGATGTTGGAATGTTTCCTGTTTGCTTTTTTTTTTTTTTTTTTTTTTATAAAAAAGAAAATTTTTATTTTTTTTTTTTTTTTTTTTTTTTTTTAAAAAAAAAAACCAGGAAAGTCATAACATTTATTTACAATTCTATTTAAAAAAAAAATGTAAGACTAAACCTTGAAAAACTATACCAACAAACTAAAGAATATACTTCAAGACTACACTTCTTATCTTACTGGGAATACGGCCAAACTAGACATCAAAGGGATAAAGACCATTATGGGAAGATATGAAAAACCCGTTTGCCTCCTGTAGGAAAAATTCTTGACTAAAACTCTCCTGATAAATTATTTGAAAGCACATGGTTGCTCTCTTGTATTTCTGATTTATGAGGAGTTTAAATGTTTCTTATAAAGAGGCCTCTTCTTTGGCCATATTTTACACAAGCTCCTTTTCACATTCATTACCTTGAGATGGTTAATGGATGTAGTTACAATTAATTATGTGAGTTCTTTTTCATTTCTGTGATCATGTCCTGGTTTAACTCAACTCCTTCCACAAAGGTCAGTGCTGGATTCAAAATTATACCCTTGGGATTTAAGTCTCACAAAAACGCTCTCCAAAGCAAGAAAATAATCAGATTACATAATTATTCATTATTTTATTCATTAAAAAAGAAAGATCCTAACTTTTCCTCCTGTGTGGATCGTCTGCTGGGAAATGTTCACTGGGCCTTTTCTTATTTTACTTTCTGTTTCAACTGTGTTTCTAGCTGGTGTAATGTCTGTACTTTATGCCTCTGAATACAAGATTTTTTTTCTCGAAAGTTAAGTATTAATACTGATATAGTTCCAAAACAGCATCTGTAGCCCCTGACTACAATTATCTAAACAAAAGCTAGATGTAATTAAATAAATACAACATTATGTACCATACATACACACACACACACACCATCCAGTGTCCAAAAAGAGCAAACACAGCAGTTTTTCATCAAACATGGGTACCAAAAAAAAGTGTGCACGTTGAGGACTGCTTTCAGCTGCCCACAATACATTCTTTGAAACCGTACGAGTGTTACTGACAACAGGACTCTCAACAAAAGACAGTGTTCATTGTTCAATGAATGACTCGCAGTTTGCTCTCGGTACAGATCCTGGGGCCCGAAAAGTCTGGGAGGCCCCCAAGAAATATACTCCAAGAGAAGAGCCAAACAGGATGTATGAGGTGAGACAAATTAGGGACCATACCAAGCAGAAGACCATCTGCATCCATGTTTGCTTTGGCTCTGCAACAAGGTCCTGGCTCTGTTTACTCACAAGTTTTTCACTCCTTTTTGCACAGATTAGTTCCTTTTAATCTTTCTTCACGTGTGTGACTTTAAAACTGGACAATGGCCAGTAAGTAAGTTGGGCTGGCTTGAATTGGTGTACAGTTGGTTACTGTCCACAGATATAGTGGGTATGCAGGTGTTACTCAGGTGTTACTAATATTTGCTGACTTAGATGACAAGATCAATATTTCTGGGTTTCTGAGAGGGGTCAGCCGTGGAGGGGTTAGGGTTAGGGTTAGGATCAGAACTTTCCTAATATGAGGAGTGAAGGAAGTCCAAATAAAGATAAGGAGACAAGGTCAAATTCAAGTTCCCATGCTTGGTCATCAGGTGGTTATGCTCTTCCTACATTCAGACCTACATGGTGTGAATTATCTGTTGACAATCTGCCACTTTTGAGTGATATCACCCTGTTCCTGGTTCTATTGGCACAGCTGGTGCATCTCTCACAGCTGCAGAGACAACTGGCATTATCCAACTGCAGAGCAGGCTGTTCATCGGAAATTTGCAAAAAAGGGATACCCCAAGAAAACAAATATAATATATTTTAGATTATTTCACAGTATCTATGTCAGCTGAAAAATGTCTATTTCTATTCATTCTAACTCACTGCAATTTTTTGTTTACACCCTGATCTTGACATTTTATTATCTACACTCAGCAATATTCAAAATCTATTAGCCATTATCTATATCAATCTCTTGATAGTGTACATTTCCTCCTGATGATATAAAAAAAATACCCCACAGGCGTTGCTTATTCAGATTACTTTCCATCCATCTCCTCTTTAATGAAGGAGGAACAACAGCTCCATCCTGATTGATGTTGTAAAGGCCAGCAGCACCACGAATGATCCTCTCACCTCTCCCTGGAGTCAGCTCCAGTCTGGCATCTGCTAAAGGGCACAGTTACACCATCCTGTGCCCTTGTCCCGCCCCCGCCTATTTGATAGCGGGCCAAGACTGACCCCACAGAGCCTGCCAAGGACCCCTGTCTGTGGGCCCCGGGCACCAGACTCAGGGGCCCACACTGGCCTCTTTGCTTTTTGAGGCTTTGGGAAGATTAATAGGCCTCCTCTGTAGAGCGTCTTTGTGAAGCAGCGCCCAGGCGTGTTCAAGCTGTTGGGTTTGCTGGAGACGAAAGGAGCAGTGGCTAATTCCTCTGCAGGTCAGTTTGTCTGTAGCTACTCTGCATTTTCAATGACTCGGAAAGGTCACATCCGGGCTGCAGAAAACAGTTTAGGAGACTCACAAACAGCATCAAGTTATGGAATTAAAGCTCTGTTAGGGCTTAAGTAAGACTTCAAAAATTCTTGAATTAGTCTTTATCCAAATAGCAATCTTGTGAATGTTCCTGCCATCACAGCTGAGCAATCAAACACACATCCACACAATACTGTCTCCTGCCAGTTCCGTTTGGTTTTTGGATTAATGATGAAATCACTGACAACAAGCATGCAGATGTACATATCATATTTGCACAGCCGCTTTCAGATGGAGGGGGCCTAATCATTTGCAAATACATGGGTCGCATTTAACATGAGCCATGATCATATTTGTCTATTTATTTTCTTACACATTTCCCCTCATGTCGACAAAAAAATACCAAATCCAAAGAATTTCTTTCAAAGCACTTTGAACTTTGAATTCGGCAAAAATACATGCTTTTTAAACTGAAAGTTTCCAGATTGTATGCAAAACTTTTGGCCTGAAACCATTTTAATGATTTTTCTTTGCACTTGGTTGCAGGTGAGGGCTTTCGTCATGTCACGCCTCCAATAGTGCAGCCACCAATAACAACCTTTTTCAGCCTCTCACCCACACACATGTACAGCGAGTACACTAACAGACGTACTTCTAGCTGCTCCAGGTGCCAGGGTGTGAAGGGATCAGCCAATCCCAGCGCTCGTCTGAAGCTGGATGGTGGCCATAGTGTTATTAAAAGCTGCGGGTGAGCTTTGCTGCTCCACTTTCCCCTGAACACAAAACAATTCATGAAAAAAAAGACTTATGAAACAAAACAGCATTGGGTAGTGGGTGAGCTTCCCTGAGGGGGAAAATAAAATTTGAGTTCTGTCTCAGTTGTTGGATAAACAAAGCACTGAACCCCTGTTACCATCCATTTTAATGAGCTGATAAGAACTTATGGGTCAACATGACATGATTGATGTCTCCATCTCACTGTTCTTTGCATTCAATGTTAATTTTCAGTGATATCATTTCCATAAAAAATGGTTGTGAGACAGAGCTGTTCCATCCACTCACCCAGGACTACTGGGAAAGCTGAAGTGCCTTTGATGAGATGAGATCACATTTTAGAGAGAGCTGCCTTCTCTTTGCCTGTAGCCAAAAACAGCCTAATTGTGTTTTGTCCCATATGTGAATTATTATTAACGACGATTCATTTACTACACTTCCTTTGCCAATTTCCTAAATTAAAAAAATAGCATGTTGAGATATACAGCAGCCCCCGCTTCCCCCCCTCCCATTTCCAACACCGGCTTCCAGCGTCACCATGGCAACTTCCAATCAGTAAGGATGGCAGAGCCTGCTGGCCGTGTGCTTGGCGCGAGGCTCTGAGAGGCGCAGGTGGAGCACATATGGAACAATGGCCTGGTGGAGAAAAAAAAGAAACACACTGCCCGCCTGTATGTGCCAGCAGTGCCCATTTTAATCCCACCGTTACCTTCTAGTGCTCTCTGATGGAGATGTTCGGCTCCAATCACAGCCTCAGACTGGTGCTGGGCTCATGCCAGCCTTCTCGTGACAAAGCCAGAGCTGGTGTGCTTTGTAAAATAAAGTCTCAAAAAGTCACAAATCCATCATCTCTCAATTATTTACCGTGGCTGCCCCTAAGTGTTCCTCTCTAAAACACCTGGAACATACCTATTGTTGATGGCTCTGGTTGAGTTTTCTCCATGACTTCCGTTACATAAAGGTTTGTTATATCTAAGGAAACTGATGGGCCCTTTGATATGTTTTGTGGTATGCTGGTATATCTATGGACTAACATATACTGTATTACTGATTTTCGTGGCCCATATGGCTAGTAATGGGAGTAGTAATGTTATGGAAATTACTAACATGTGCAGTAAATAAATCAATCATCCAAGGAGCCTTATCTATCATTGCACATTTGAGCAATCAGCTCCCATGTAGGTTAATTAAAGCACAATGGCCGAGGAGAGGACCTGGCACCCATCCTGCTTATGTTTAAGCCTTCTCAGGGCCTGCTGGGCTGGAGCTTTCTATAGCCAGATGAAATTTGCCCATCTATCCTCCCCCATCCCCAACTGAATACATAAATCATCTGCAAGGGTCTCGGCTTCTACCCTAAATTCCATGAACAATGGCGTTTGTCCACAAATACCACACATAATTGCTGGATACTCTTCAAAGTGCAAACTGTGTTTCCTTGCAGTCTGTTTAGGGGTATATACTGTACAGCAGATTGTTTTAAGTCACTTCATCTGGTTTTGGAACAAATCAATTAAGATGTTGTGCCATATCCAGAAGGATATTGGGTAAAGTGTGCCACTACTCATTTGCTTTTATGTTTGGTTTGAGCACTGAGATAAGAATGTGTGTGGGGCAGTTTGCACAGACATTTCAGTGAAGGAAAGAGTTAGTAACAGAGCATAAGAGTGTTGATGAAAGGTTCCTGAAGGTCCAAAAGAGTTGCATCATAGTTAAAAGAAACAGACTAAATCTGAGATGAAACAAAGCAGGAGAGGGTTGTAAATGTCTCTTTGCTGATGAAAGTTTACCCTGTAATAGAGGACACTGTAATGGATTGTACTTAAGGATGTGAAAAACAAAACCATAAGAATAAATAAGATGACATGCACAACCTGGGCATCTAATCAGACCATTATCATGTCCCTTATAAAGGGAGCAGAATTGATTTATTGGCTGACATTTGTCCATACTTTTACACAGTGGACAGTGTGAAAAACATTCATGACTTCTCTGTTGGAAATCATTGTACATACAATGTAGTTGAGCTCACCTCAGACACTTTCTCTAAGGTACTTGAGTGGTCCTTAGTGAGGTGCCAACACAAATTTCCATATACTGTAGACCCCTGAGTAAGCACATCCCTTTGGACCTTTTAATTATGTGATGATACTACTGTATCATGTACTGTTGGTTTGCTTTCGAGAACCTCAGTCTTATCCATAGTTGGTTAGATTAGCATGATTTCATACATCTTAAATGTCAGAATAACACAACTAACTCTTTGTTATGTGAATGTGCGTGAATGTGCGTATTCTTTCAGCCCAAAGGCTTACTAAATGATAAGTTGTTTTCTGGTTGAGATAAGGACCAAGTTTGAAGTAAAGTGTATGAGGTAATATTCAGACCTACATAACCAACGTAACCAAGCTAACATACCTGGGATATAGGCTGACAACTTTTTAAAATGAAATTGAACTATTCGAATTCGAGGAATCAAAGTTGAGTAAAAAATTCTGAAACCGCTGTTGAATCTGTCGTAATGCGATCCAATTGCTTTAATAAAATAGGCAAAATAAGGGTTTTTCAATTATCTTACAATGTGTGTAATCCCTACACGTTTCTTTATTTCTTTACTGAGCAGCTGATTAAATACTGTGTAAAAATTCATGTCACATCTCTATTCTAAACCTTTTATACCTACATACAAAATATCACATTTAAAGATGTGTGGTTTCTACAAAGAAGCAATTAAAAAAAGCTTTCAGACAAACATTAGCATCATCCCAATCTCATCTCCCACACCGGGAGGATCAGAGTGGAGGCACCCGGCCGATGCAACTCCTTGTGGCCCTCGGCTGTCACTGATAACAACTGTATCTCATTATCTTTGTTGTGGGGGGCCACAGAGGTAGAGGCGACCGTAAACACTATCCTTCTATCCTTCCACAAAGGGCCGTTCTCCAACAAAAGACACTCTCTCATGCTTGAACCCAGGCCAACTGCTCTGTTCTTGTTGCCATGCACAGCAGATGTCTTGGTGAGTCTATGGAAGGTTACTGAGGTTCCTCAAAAACACTACCACAACACAGGTTTGTGTCTTGAAGCATCTGCTGCGTGTGATGAGTAGAGGTATTTCTTTTTCCTTGGTAGAAAAATGCTGCGACGGGTGGTTCGTGTTTGTTCAGTTGTTTATACCTTACATATAAGATTTATAAGATATTTTCAGCAGGGGTCAGAGAGCGATCATCTTTTGTAACTACACTGTAATTTGTTGTAATATTGAAAGAAATAAACCTGCTTGAGACAGCTCTACCACTTTTAGATTTGCAATGCTGAAACAATGAGTAAGATATTTAATGAAAACTTGGACAATGATATTTTGTAGGGGGAAAAAAAGTATATTTTACTTCCTCCCACCATTCAAAAAGAGGCATGTGAGGTTAAGTGAACACTCCTAATTGCCCCTTGGAGTAATTGTGAGTTTTTGTGACGTTTGTCTCTGTGTGCCCCTGCAATGAACCTGTCCAGGGCATGCCTTTCCATAGGCTCCAGCCCCGTTGGGAATAAGCTGGATGGACGGATAAACTAAGGTGAAATCAATTGAAATTCAGCATTGACATTGTGTGACATTGAGAAACAGTGGCATTGAGCATTTCAATCTGCGCATCGTTCGACATTTGCTTTAACTTCTTCTGCCATTACTGGAAAAATAAAAGCCAGAGTGAAGCCTGACTGCTTTCACTAGAAAATCATATAGATTAAATGTTAATCATAGATAACTCCATCTACCAATGGGCTTTTGCCAGGATGACAGATGGACTATTAATGAGAATAACAAGAGGATCTTCGTCTATACACGGATATGGAGATGCAACAACAAGCATAACACCACACTTGGCTCCCAAAAACTGTTATTTTGACAAAAATAGATGGAGATAATCAGTATCTGCACAGGAGTGAGTGGTTTCTAAAGTCAGAGAGTACGTGTTAAAAATGTGTGACATCACTTCAATGCGGATGTGTTTTAGGGTGTTTTCATAGAAGAGGCTGCCACATGAGGCTCATTGAAATTGGTGGTAACACCTGTCACACACATTCAGCATCAGATATTAGCATCCGTCTCTTTTACTGGTCTGTGAATGAGGAATAATTACTCCTGTTTAAAAATCTCCCTATTAGCACTAACCAGGTTATATTGGACATCTGTCTCAAAAAGCTGACTGACATAATTGGCTTCTATCATATCGCGCTTCCCTATTCCGCCAAGCGAACTGGCATGGCAGGCGTGGCATGTGAAGTGTCGCTGTTTACTCTGGCTTTATGACGCAGCTTCCACATCGGAGTTGAATGGAATTGTACGAGATGAAAGTTGCGGCGAAAAAAGCACACATATGTCCGCGCGTGGAGCTCTGTGGCATGTTATTGGCACAGTGTTTTCATCAGGTCTGATAACATATGTTTAGAACTCAGGAGGCTTTGGGCAGGGGGGAATAGTGCTGTGTTTGAAGTCAACTGCCGCATTAAGCAGAGAAGCAGCACAGTTGTGTGGAGATGCTCTCTTGTTCAAAGGGATGGAAGGAACAGCTCCGGGGAGCGTCCAACATCAAGAGCTGACCCCAGCACTGCTTCCCGCTACCTTCTGCCACGCATCCCGCTGCCGTATGCTGTGATTCCCAAAGACCGGCAGGCCTGTGCCATCTGGCCTCACATTGGATTCCCCGGACACATATTGGGAATCCAAACTATGCCACCTCCCTGCCTTTCCCTTCCCTCTGTGCTCCCTCCCTCCGGGTCGTCTCTGCGCCCCCACTTCATCCCTGCTTGAGTGTTGGCTCAAGTGGAAGGGGTCTGCGCTCCAAGCCATCCTAGTTGCCCTTTTCCTCTTTAATCCCCTTGTGATGGGATCCAGGAGGAGCGTTTTAAATCTGAAGGAAAATCCTCAGTGTTATCCACCTATAGACCGCCTCTGTTGTAGGTGCTTGGTTCATTACTCAACCTCAAGACTGATTATCTTTAAATTGCTCCTCTTCAAACTGCATTAAATCCTTCTATCAAATAATCAAAATGTCAAGAATCATGCACTTTAACACTTTGGCTTAGGATTCTCAAACATGTTATTGTGTTTTAGGAATAATTCCCTATTTACTGAGCCCCTTTCAGAGACTGGTTGCTGTGTAAAAGTGTTGACAGACATACAAAGAGCAAAGAGGCTCCGAGAAGAGAGCAGTGGTGGGCTGTGCAGTATGTTCGGCAGCACTGCCACAGATTTCACACTCCTTTTGTGTGTCTCTGTCTCTTCCTCTCCTCTGGGCGTCACCGCAGTGGGGAATTCAATTCCCTAATAACTGGGGAATCAAAGTTGGACAGCACCACTGCTGAGAATCATAAAGGAAGCAGTGGAGTGGCTGGCCATCCATTCATCCAGGCCCATTACAACGTATACCAGATGGACACTGCACGTCACCATGCAACTTCTCAAAACAGCCGCGGCCGCCTGCCTGCTCGGCATGGAAAAGATGAAAGTTGTGGAGAAGACAGGAGGCAGGTTGTGTCAAACAGAGACAGATCTGATCAACAACTGCACAGAGATGAAATCAAAGTGGTTGAAGCATGTGGCGTGAGGCATCTGGTATTCTAGCAAACAGAAGCTAGCGCGGCTGCCAGTGCTTTCAGGGGAGAGCTGCCTCCCCTGAAAAACGGCCTCAAGCCAGTCAAAATGTTATTGGTTGAGCTTAAAAGCCGAAAAGGTGCGCTTTAAAAAAAGAAATTCAATCATGTCATTTATTTTCGGGGGGTTTGGGGAATTTTTTTTTGCAAATGTTAGTGACACTTAAAAGAAAAGTGAGAAGAGTTTTTAGAAGCAGTGAAGGAAGTTATGTTTAGATGCAGACCTGCCAGGACACATCTTCCACTAACTTGCAAACAGAAGTGCAAAAGTAGCGTATATATTTAAAGAAAAGCAAAACGTCAGGAGCTAAGGTGGCGTACCTGCTGGAGGAATGCCAATAATTTTCTCAAAACCATTGCCTCTTTGCTTATCTTCTGGGGGAGCCACAGCGTGACAACACAGATTTTCAAATGCTCTTTTGGTTCGTTTTACATCAGCAAATATTAAATTTTCGTTTGACATATTGGACTCGTCCAAGAAGCAAATTACAGTATACAATAAATTAAACCAGAATTGATGTAATGTGGGTTTATGTGCCGTGAAACAACACTATGCGGGATGCATCTGTGTACATCAAGTGTAAAGGACTTGTCAAGCCCTCCTGGCATTGATTTTGCGTTTTATACCACTTCCTGCACAGAGCGCTGTGAGCATCTGATCCCCTAATCTCAGAATGCCAGCTTTCACTCAATGTCATCTGCCAATGAGCTGCAACCAGGCGCCCATCCTGCCTCTGGCACCAGAACTGCACCCATCCAGCTTGTGAGCATTAATACCCATCGTTGCTAGGCTACAACGAGAGGAATCAAATTTAGGTGGCTTCCACAGCTGCGCCGTACTGTTGTGCACCAAGGGATATACATGGCAGCGTTCCCAGTATGCACCTGGATGGAATGAAACAGGAAGACGCGGAGGACTCTAATCTTCTAGGTGCAGCAGTGGCTGGCTACCCCGTGTTTGCCTCAAAAGTATGTCCGGAAACAAGAGGAAATCACGTTTCACATTATGGATTTTCAGATTTATTTGAGAAGCCTTGCAGATTTGATGAGTTGGATGTGTGTTTTGCTGACAGCGGGAAGGTCAGCAGGGAAACTACAAGCAGATGAAAAACTTGAATCTTATCTGGAGTGTGTTAGCCTGAGGCCTTATTTCAAACACTCCTTAAAATACTGCGATGAGACATTTAGCGAAGCTATGTAATGAACATGTGTTTCATCAAAAGCTGGTGGAATCTTGTGATGAAAGCAATCGAAAACAGTCATACAAATGCAATAATGTCCTCTTTTCGGTTTATTGCATCACTGAGTGCTCTTTGCTCACATCAGACAACAGAGTTTTGAACAATTGCCGGCGAACAACCTCTCCAACATGCCAAAAACCATGAAGGGCTTCTCCACAGCTGACTTCCTGCATTTTGCTTTCAATGCAATCAGTGAGCTGTGCTGCTCAGACATTGTTAATTTCACACAACTGTAACATCTTAACAATCAGAGCGGTGTGTCAGGGGCTAAATTATTAGATCGTTGGAAACATGACAGACTTTGAAAATTAAGATGATAAAAGACAGAAAAAAATCCATCAACAAAATTAATGTTTTAAATTCTCTGTAGAACCTGATAAGACATATGTAAATTAGCTCCAAAACAGTAGTAGTGCATGAAACAATGATCAGGTTTTAAACTCTTTGTTCTTGCTGTATTCTTGCAGGCTCAACAAAAAAGTAACACCTGCAGCAAGTGAATTTGGGTTGGCATTTACAAATGGAGATTTAATTTTTAGTACAAGAAGCTGATCATTTCTCTACAGCCTAATGTTCAAGTGAAACCACAGGGTTATTTTTACATGTTAATCAATGTGAGAGGAAATCTGAAAACTTTGAAGAACATGCATTAGCTGTTTCCATACTTATGTCCGCTGACTTCCTTGTAAAAGCCAGTAGATGTCTCTTTTCACTCTGGGAATTATTGAAAGTGACTGTAATTTTATTCTCAGTTTTGCTGAGAAATCTTTGCACTAATGACTTCATAGCTCAACTTAACCAATGGGAGGAGAGCAGTCTTTAATCACAAGCTGCCAATGCATACTGATAAATGCACGAATACACTTTCATCTGAAAAGGAGCCAACTTTCTTTACTGTTGGATCCTCCTTCACGCTCTCTTAACTAACCTCATACTTTATCTAAGCAGGTATACATGAATATACTTTTTTTAAAAACACACACACCTAAGCCTCTTAGCTTTGTCATCATCTCCATGAAACACTAAATGTATTTGAGATTTCAAGGTTGGTCCCAAAAGAGGCAGAAAAATCTATTCCCACCTCAGCCCCTCCTAGCCTCTGTGCCAGAGACAGATGCCGGTGTCACCGTGTTGCCAACATGAGAGGAGCTGCCAAGAAAAACTGTCCCCTTCTTTTAGAGGAGG
>JABUIW010000074.1:930214-946496 GCA_013363375.1 Menidia beryllina
ATATGTTTTTTTGGACTAAGAACAGATTTATAGCGGTGGAAAAATTCTTGAAAGTGACATGATTGTGACCTATAAAAAATTGCAAGCAAATTGTCATCAGTCTAATTGGTCAAATACATTTTGGCAAATGAATTACACCAAATGAGAGCAAAGGGGTGGAGAGTCATCTGTAGCCATTACTGTCAAAAAACAAACATAAAGAACCATTATTCTTGATGGATAGCTTGAAAGCAACCAAAAGAGCAGATAAACAAAAGATCCACAAGGCCAAACATCTGCCATCGATACAATACACGCAGAGACAAAGACTGGCAGCCAACCATGCCGCTGTGTGCTCAGGTCCTCCTGTAGTTCTCCATTTCCAAATATTTTACTATTGCTAGATTATCAATAACATTATCACTTGTGTGGATTGCAAGATCAGCATCTCAGGGTTTAGTGCCACTTATGATCCAGAGTACAGGGTGTTAAGTTGGCTTTTGTCTCAAAGGTTGTGTAATTACTGTTATTTACACAAATCAGTCAGCCGCAACCGACCGAAAGATCAAGTGTGTAAACGACTCTATAAATGTTGAAAGATAAATGTGTGCCACATTGTAACTCTTAAATACAAGATGTAACCAGTGTATGCTAAAGCAGGTTAAGGTCTGTGATATCTCAGCTTTCTGGAAATGTTGCATCTTTGTCATTATTTAGCTCTGCTTTTTCGGGGGGAGCAAAAAACTGCCACTATGCCTGGACGACTGCTGCTCAGGCAGGAGTGAGTTATTTACCCCAGCATACAAAGGCCTTACAGCCAGCTTAAATTTCTTTGTGGCACCATTACTACATTTATTTAACGATTAGTCAAACCAATATGGACACAACTTATTCTAAGATACAATTTTAGAATTAAGAGATGTGAGAATCCTAAAATATAACTCTTACTAAACATAATTGGTACTGCCATCCAAAACTATGAACACAGTGTGAAAGACTCTAATCCATGATCAAACATCAGCACTCATCAATTAAAAAATGAGTATTAAAAGCTTCAGAATGAGTCCTATGATTTAATGTTCAACTTGAAATTAATTATGAATGCATGAGACACATGATGCACAGATTAAATATCTTTTGCATGATGTCATCACAAAGGTGTGTGTAGCTGTGGCTGCGAAGACCAAAAAACAAGCTCGCCCAAGAGGAAGGCGGGTTGAGGAGAAACTCCTGCCAAGATTTCGAGAGCCAAAGTTAAATGTAGCAGGAACCGGATTAACCAAACTAAGGAAACATACACAAGCACAACCTAAGGGAAAGCGAACATCTTACACTGGCAAAGGAAACTAGTAGGCTGTTCATGACAAAGGGAAGGTGTGGTAAATGGGTCATTGAAACCAGGTGTATGGGGAGAGAAAAAAGTAAGACAGACTGAGACAACCTGAAGAACTGGCTGAGCAATTAAACAGTGATACGGGGCATGTCGAAGCTTTGCTCGCATTTATGCATTCAAACATCTGTGAAAACTTAACAGCATTTTCACTCAAATACTAGTTGTTCCCTGAAGGGGTATGCCTTAAAACGAGTGGGTTCACGTTTTCCATGAGCTGCATGAGGACCCTCTTTGACTGATACAGCTGAGGTGAGCGAGTCTGGGTTTAACAACACTTCGGTCAAGAGTGAACGCATTACGATGAATCACGTCTGCAGGAGCCACGGCCCAAGCAGAGATTTCTGCTCCGGTCACGGGCAGAAATATCGCATTTGCAAACTAATAGAATGGCTATAGTTCAGTTCAAATGGTGTGTAATACAGATATGTAGAAACCAGTGGCTCTCCCACAGAGGAAATAATCAGAACGCTTCCTGAACAGTCATTAAAAAAGAGGCCTCATAGGAGAATTATGAAGGACTGAAAAAGTGAAGCGGTGCTGAATCTGAAGGATGGAATAAATGACTTTGTGCAACAGAAAACCAGAGGAGAGCACTTCTAATCGGAGTTGAACTTTTGCTTTGGCCTTGGTGCAAAGAGCTGTATTGCCACTAAGTATGAAGACATCTGTGCCCATACTCCCACAGCAGATCCTTTCACAGAGTTGCTGCTCTGTTTTCTATTTTTAGGTGTTTGAAATTATCCTGTTTTGAAGTTGTATTTTTTCACTTTCTGCTGAATTTACCTAGTGATTTATTTTTTTATTAACTTGAGCCCTTACACAACAACACTTCATGTAAAATCAAATTAGTATGTGCTTTTTTTCTTTATGTAAATATATTTTCCTAATAAAAGTAGGTAGACAGGTCCAGATTACTAATAAAATGTAAAACATCATTAATAACTTTAAACGATTGTTATAGGGACTTGAAATTACTGGGACCAGCTGAGAGTTAGATAAATACAGTCAATTAATTCAGAGTGTTGCTGTTAAAGGATGGAGGGTTCTAAAGGCCTATGAAACCAAATAGCCATATATTGCCTGTGGGAACTGGCATATCTGCGGACCTACAAGCTTTCCTTTCTCACACACACACACACACATTCATATACACACTCCGTCTCACGCCCCATGTGAACACTCATCTTTAACGAGGGGAGAGCTGAAACCATGCCTGATTGTTTTAGAGAGGCTGCCCTAAAGGCACGTTAGGGCAGCGTTAGGCCCGCTCAATGCGGGACTGCTTCTCTCAGTCATACGTCCTCTCTTGTTGATTGTGCAGCGCAGATCAGCGGCAACAAAGGCATCATTAGTGGGGCTTTGGTCCCCATCAGGCCTGGGCTAATTATGAATGGGGGGCCCGGTAATAATTCAAGGGCCCATCGGTGCAGCTTGAAACTGAAGAGAGAACTTCACAGATTCAGCGGTGGCGTTCACTTGGCCCATCTGCCTCCATTTCCCAGCCACCTGCCTGAAGATCTGACTCACGTCAGCCACAAGACTGGAGCACCATTACACACAAGCGAGAGGCAGAGGAAACATATGGGATTTATGCATCGCTTTAATGAATGATCTGCAGTGGTCATTAAAAGCTTTGGACAATTACTTGGTCGGAGAATAAAGCTCCCTTTTAAGGAGTCCAACAATTGTTCGTTTTGCTTTCATTTCCAGATCGCGAGTCAATTTATTTCCCCTTTTCTCTCACGTTGCTGCTCATAAAAATAGTCAGCACACACACACACCATCACACACGGAGCCTCGGAAAGGCTGGAGGACTAGTGAGAGTTAATTTTCTCCATGAATCTTTACAGTGAAAAGGCTTGAATTAAGGTTTATATCAACATCGGCTGAGCATAAGTGGTTTTGAACTGTATTCCACTGATTACTGTAGTAATTGTGATGCATGTGTATGAAGAAATGATCATTGTTTTCGCCAGAAGAGGGCAGTATCAATTTTCTTAATCACATCTCAAGTGATTTCCCCCTTGGCCAAACGTTCACAAACACTGCTCTAATTCCAAACCCACAAAAGAGGGAATTTAAAAGTAAACAAATGAGTCCGATGGGATGATCAGCCTTCTCAGATTCAAAGCATAAACTCTTTTCCCATCGTGCTGGTTCATTATTTCAACACTGGACTTGGATTTATGCATCTCTCTCAGCTCCTAATTCTTTTGGTGACGAAGCTCTGATTCATAACAGCTCCGAGATGAGGGGATGGGGAGAGGTTCCTTGTAAAGGGACTGAAATAAATGTATTTATAGAGAATGAGAGACTCCATAGTCTTGTCTTGCTGCCAGGATAGTCGCAGCAAATTTGAATGTATACATAAGATATATCCCACGCACAGCAAATATAGGATAATATGTCTGGTGCATGCTCATAAGACTTTATGAAATTAGAAATGCAATTTTTAAAAAGATTAGGACGGCTTTTCCTGACTATGAGCACAGATTGCAGGCTCAGTTTAAATAAGAACGGTCTCTAAGAACGAACATGTTGAGTATCACCAGATAAGTCATTAATATGGATGTTCTAATTTGGGTCTCAACATACAGAAGTCCTTTCTGAACAGAGCAGCTAATCTGAAAATAATCTAGACTGGCACAAAGCTTTTGTCAGTGACGACATCACCCTGTGGATTATTCACACAGCTTGTACAGAAGGTTTCCCAAAGACGGATTCACCTCGTATAAGTGCTGCCTTGGGGCAAAGAGCCTTTTCACTTTTGTTTTCTTTTCTGTCTTCCCCCCCCCCCCCCCCCAATATTCCCACGACGAACCATGTGATCCCAGATTTTCCCTTAGAGCGCAACCAGGCATAAATCGGGCATTTTATAGGGGCTCACAAAATATCCAATGCTGGGATAAGGTGTTCCATGCTAGCACTACATCGGGAAGCCAGAAACTGTCAGATCAGAGTGAAGAAAAAAGGTGGATGTTGATTCCTGAGTCACAGGTTTTGATCTGGATTCAATGGCCTGGAATAACCATCCCCTGAAGTGCTCTTGTGTCGAATGGTATCTGTGACAGGGAACAGGGAAGAGGGATAAACATGCTGCATTTAACATGTGGACATAAGTCCTCCCCCTGACACCATCTGGTGGGAAAATAACCTTATCCCCAAATGCAGGAGATCACGTTTGCTTGTATGTCATAAAACTTGATGTGCCACTGATATTCTGAAGCAATAACTGGTATTTCAGCCCAATTTCGGAAGGAACAGTTAAAAGCAAATTTAGAAAACCGGTCAATCTGACAATATGAGGATCAAAATGTTGCGTTTTAACAAAAGACAGCATCGACAAGTTGGCTGACTCCCCTCTCCTTTTGAATCGTCTTCTGCTTTGTAATGTGCGGGTGTTTGGAGGCAGGTCAAAAGGCCCTTTCAACCCAAGGCCTCACCTACTTCCTAATGAATTCCCAGGGTCCATCAACCTGCAGGCACTCCCATACAAGCTAACCAATGATTACACCTTGAGGGGGAGAGGGGGTGGGTGGAGGAGAGGCTGGTGAGATACAGCATCCCCAGTACACACACAAATACACACACATATCCAACACTCCACAACCACTACCATCACCCCCCAGATTGGAGGCAGGTGCAGCAGCAAATCAAGCCTCATTAGCTGCACCTTCTGCTAGCGTATACCGTGGACAGATGGAAGCTCGCCCTCACATGTTACCTCACATCAGATGGCAGTTGGAGGAGGGTGGCTAGGGGGTAGCACCGAGAAACACTTGCCCCCTTCTGCTGACATCGCTTCCTTCAAGCTACAAGATGCCCCCAAGCACAGATCCAGCACCAGAATGCTCCTTAACCTTAATCCTGCTGGCAACTATGAGTTTCCAGAGAGCGTCTAACATCTGATCAGCTGTAACTTCCCTCCCTTCAGGTCTGAACCCAGTAAGCGAGGTACATTCCTGGCCCAAGGAGGAGTCGAGGACCTGCAGAGGCTGTGGTTCCTCCGAATTTGTGTAAAAAGAGCTGAAGGGCATACATGCATTAGAAACACACAGGCGCATGTTATGCGAGGATACATAGTGGGGCCTACAGGTATGTGACAGAGCCTCAGCTGCAGCTCGTCATATCACGCCCTTGTCCTCATGGCTCCGTAGCGAGATCCTGAGCAGCTAAGTGAGGCAACAGTGCATTTCACTGGTGCTTTGCCCGATGTCAACACCTTCTTTGAGGTAATGGTGGATTTATATCCATCCCTCTCAAGGCATAGGCAAAAGTGTCAAGGGGGAGGCCATGTGCAAATTGATGCTGTCTGTGTGATAAGAAATATTGCTAATGTGCTTTTCAGCACAGCAAAGGGCTATTAGATCTGGATGGCTTTAGGATGCTGGAATTTCCTGTTGGGCCCCCAGAGCTTTCATAGGTCTAATTCAGGGAAACATGCGAATAAAGAAGCCCACATGATGACAGAAAGTAATTCAGTCTAACACATGATTTCTTTACAGGAGGGTGTCTGCAAGCCCCAAGCTCAAGGAGAAAGAAGTCACAGGAATGAACATGCTGATTGTAAAAATGCAGCACCTTAACACCACAAGAAACTTTTAATCCAGATAATGAGGTCAGGAACATTTTTACAACTCAGATAAGTGGTGTCAAGTCACCAAGTCATAATGTGCAATTAATCAAAACTTTACATTCTTAGCTTTACATCTACATCCACACTTGGGGTTAAGGTTGGCAATGGGAACTCCTTAAGAGAGCTGCAGGAAGAATGGGGGCACTGGTACAATGGGTACTTTGTTTAGACTCGGTAGCCTGCAGAGGGAGGGGTGTGTGGGGGGAGTAGAGCTGTGGCATTAATGGATTCAACCTAAGTAGTTGGTTTCAAAGTACATTGAATCCCAAAGTTTTGGGGCTTCCACACAGCAAACCACAGCAGATTATTTTAACCTCAACATCCTGAAAATGAACTTGCAGACCTCATGAATGTTAATGCAGCTTCATGTGTGGCTGATGCGACACTGTTTTCACATGTGGTCACCCTGATATTTGGGGTTGATACCAAGATTACGTTGTGTTCACTGTATTCAGATGGGAATTCAGTCACTTTTATGAAACAGTTTAAGTGTCCCTACTCAGAAATAAATATGAACAATTTTGGCTCCATTTTTAACCTCTAATGTTCTAGAATTTTTAAACCAACAATATACAGCACATTGTCTAAAAAAAAACAATCCACTGTTGCTACTAAAGGTTTTTAACCGTTTAATGTCCCGTTCAGAATGCTGTTTAATTGCAATAATTTATCAAACAATAATACTTAAACATCAAACATTAAAACTAAACCTGCATGCATTTTGACACCACACCTGCCAAAGAGGCATGGAGGCAACTGCAAAAATAAAAGTAAGCGAGAAAACATTGTCCTTGACCTGATTACCACTGGTGACATCATTTTTGTAAAGCACACAGATGCGGCTGCAACTGAGGTGGAGGGGACCCGGCCCCCATTCCACAACCCTTTTCCGAATTTTGGTCAAATTCTTTTAAATTACATTAAGTTTTTTTTTTTACAAAACATCATTCACGTAGAAACATCAGACAAGACATTAAAAATGTCCTTTAAAATGACCTTGTTTCTCTGATAACCAGGTGCTGTGAACCTTGTTCATTCTCACATGATTGGTGGCAAACCATCATCACAACATTCAGTGGTGTAGGGAAGAAAAACTGGTACCTCCTGAGGCAAATTATTTATCCGAAGAAAGTTTTTGGAATGCTGTGAGAGGATACAGGAAAGTTACAGAAGCTTACTGACACAGAAAAGTCAAATGATTCGGCCATGGCCTTGAGTCTATCAAATACATAAGTTACATAAGAAGAATAAAGTTTGTTAAGTCAGGAGCTCCCGTAAATGAACTGCATCCGTTTGGACATTTTTAACAACATAAATTGAAATCAAGCCACATCAGAGCTGCCTCTGTATTTGTGGGAGCCAATGAAGAGAAAAAGTCACACATATGGGACGCTCTTTATTTATTTTGCTCATCTCTTGATCTGCTCCCAGATCCATCTGCCATACGGGGAAGCATGAATGAGAAGATCCAAGACCTGTTCAATCTCTCTCCAAATGCAGCAGTAAGAACGAAAGAAAAAAAGAAGGCGTCCTCTCTTGTCTTTCTCACTCCCCAGGGCACATGAAAGTGAAGGTTATAGTTTGGCCATTTTAATGATAGTCTCTTTTTCAACGTTTTTTTGTTGTTGTCTGACTTAGATGAAATCTTCTTTGTTCAGCCTCTTGCCAAGTTTGAGGACAAAGTACCATATGCTATGTGCAGCTCAACCCCAATTCCAAACCAAGGATTGCAAATTTTGTCATTTTGTTTCATGAGCAGACAACCTGATTCAGGTGGGCTAATGGATGTAGAGTAAACTCATTTTCAAATCAGGATTCAGAGGTTTTGCTGTAACCCATGTTCGGACCACATAACGGGTGCTGATTTTGGTCAAAGGGGTTTGACCTGTGAGTATAGGCAACGTGGAAAAAATAAGAGCACACACACAATCTGCATCGCACGTACTTTCAACTTACAAAGAAAACAGCCCCAGTTTCAGCTTCAGAACAAATTCTCACACAATCACAACAACGTGCGGGAGCCAAGATGAAGTCTGGAAGTCATTAACGAAGACTAGAACGGTTCTTACGCACAAAGCACAGTAAATGTTAAGCAGGTGAGGGATTCAAAACATGTAATGATTTGAATTTTATTCAGCTCTGCAGAAAAAAGGAGCAGCTGGAAAATTATTTATAACATGTACAGTCTTCCACTCATTCTGTTTACATCATAGGTAAATTAGACAGATATTATGGGTAACATGATTAACATACAATCACATTGCTGTCTGCATTAAATAAATGACTTAAAGTGATGTGCAAATGTTTTTACCTACCGTCATTCTTTGAACATTGACTGTTCTCCCTCAATTCATTTTCAGTCTAGTCCTTGCACCTGATTCCTCCCAAATCTTTTGTTTTGTTTAATCCACTTAACACGGACCTATGAATCATTTAAACCAAAAAAAGAGAACCAAACTCAAGGGGTGAACTGGTGTTGTGTCAACACATAATGAACAAATTAACAAAGAAGTAAATTTAAATTGTATGTCACGATCCATGGGAAAAAGGAGAACCCAGACACACAGCTAAACAGGTGAGGGGCAGGCAGAGCTAAAAGGAACACTGGAAAGCACTACCTCTTCAACATACCCAAGGAATTCACTTTCAAAATGAACAAGAAACAATTAAGGAGAAACACAATGTTGATTGGCATGAATTAGCAACGACAAGGACCTGACCAGGAACAATGACAACCAGGAGCATATAGGGCTGATTGGATGAATGGATGCAAGTGAACAAAGAGCGCTGGGAATCTTGAAGCATTTTGTCACTGGTGGCTTATTGTTGCTAGCAAATAAATAAGTAATTCTAAAGAAACGTTTGTATGTGGAAAACAGTGGAATTATCTCCAGGGATAGATGACTGTCAAGAAATAAGGACAAAATACCCACATAGCTGGGATATTCTAAAAGACAGCAGGAAATTTTGGGAGTTTGGAGCAGTATTACTGAATGGACTATTAAACAAATTATTAGAAAGCTTGTGAAAGCAGGTTCACACTATGAGTAAAGGTGCTAAAGCCAGCTTTTTCCTGTCTCCAGGCAAAATTAAAAGAAATGAGAGCGGCTCAACACAAAAGTTGCATATACAAGCAATATATAGAGCTTGTGTAATCACTATATACAGTCATTCTATATCAGAGCTTGTGTATTGCACCGTTCATCAAATAAACAGACTTTAAAGCCTTCCTATTGGTTATCATTTCACTCTTTACTGTGAATCTCTTCCATCAGTCTGTCTGTTGTTTGCATACCTGCCATCACAGAAATAAAATAAATATCTCAGTCATCATGGTAATTGAATTAAATAAGCATTGGCAGAGCACCAGATGGTGAAGAAAGATGCACAACAGAGCTGTTTCTGTTTTGATCTCCTTGATTTCAGTCAAGTATAAGCGTTGTTCCGGCAGTTAGGAGGTCCTCTGACGGTGCAGTAAAGCAGCAGATATAGGGGACAGGTTGACGTCATGCATTTGGTACTGCGGAGCGCCAGCCACCAACAGCCGGTGACCTCCTCCTTCCATCTCTCCCACAAACACACAAACATTCACACTCTTCAATCTCCTCCCTGCTTTCCAGGAGAGCACCTGCAGCTTATTATCCAAGCCTTTAGCTTTATAATGCGGCGCAGGTGCCAAAGTGCCAACACACCATTGCAACACACACAAGTCACCAGACTTAACAGGCACTGAGTGGGCATACGCACTTACAGATGTGCAATGATTAATTAATACTGGGGTTTGTAAATCCCATATATTGCTCTCTGCCAGAGCGGGGAAACACAGGGAGACACGTGGGATAGTGAGATCAAGATGAAGTGCTACTTATTTTAATAATTTGCACATGTTTTTTTCTTTTAAACTAAATGTGTAAGTTATGTGTACTCAAGATGTGATTATTTAGCATTTGTGTGTGTTACTGCTCTGAAGATTTAGGGTTAGGGTTAGTTTAATGTTTGATGAGTAGTCTGACCGCTAACACAATGTTTTTCAAAGACAAACTCTGAATAAAGGAAAGCTTTGGAAGAGATGATGCAACCTTGATGCAGCAGTCATTGTATTTTCATAATATCTCATAAAATTAATTTAAAATTGTTCAACAGGAATATTTACTATTGTTTGTGAACACACAGCATTCAAACTGAAGAAGTTTAAAGCAAATGGAACTGACCAGTGCTCAAATGTGCTTCTACTGCCTGCAGCACAAACTGATCGTAAAAGCTCCAGAATAAGAGCTTTATCTGATTGTGCCAAGAGGGCATTGAAATCATCGCAATAAATTACTCACCTCTGATCTTTTCGCAGTGGTTATGCTCTCTGACACAAATAAAAACAACCAAAACCGCACAGCTATGTCTATCATGAGCAAATCTGAACTAAGTAGTGCTGCTTCAGCCATGGAAATGCTCTTATGTGTCCACAGTGAAAGCCTGCTCCAGTCCACAGTGTCCACAGCCAACAACAGTTGGAAGTAAACGGGCTCCCCAAAGCTGCCACAGTCAAATTTTAGTCACCGATGTGATATTAGAGCTCAGTCCCATAAAGCTGTCTGGCTCAGCCATCAAAGGAGCCTTCCTATTCATAAACCTGTTCTCCATTAGTAGGCTGTGGGCTGGGGTGTCCCTATGCAAGCAACTGTGGAAGGTCCTTGTCTAAAGAGAACACATCCGCTGACATCCAAACAAACGAAACTTGAATTTCCTCCCCTTTCCTGCGTGTACTGTCTCCTTGTAGTTACGTACTCATTTTGGTGTTTCTACACTGAAACTAGAATGTTGTTCTTCTCCTAATTCGCTTTAGATCATCTGGGAGATTATGATAAAAATGTCCTTAGGTGTTTTATTCTATGACAATCTCACTCTTAACACACAGAATACTCAATTTGTACAAAACAAGACACACATGTGAATGCTGATATTTGACTGACTGAAAACAGGTTTCTAGGTTTTCCCTCCACCCAAACGGTAACAATCATCCATTTTTAATTCGTTGTTGATCGAGGATGTGTCTGCTTTCATGTGCAAAACAGCTGGCACACAAAACAGCAAAACTAGTCCTGTCAAATAAAAAAAGGTGTGCGATGTTTAAGAAAGAAAAATGTACTCATTACACAATCCAAACACAATCCATTAAGTTGCAATTTCTTAAGTTTTTATGAAGTAATACTTTGTAAGGTGGTTCACTTAGACGTAAAAAAAAAAGCATGCAAAAGGCCTACACACACAAACAGTCTTAACTTTCAACAATTCAAAATAATAATCTGCAAAACAAGTAACCAGAAAGAAGCACAGGGGCAAATAAGAAAGAGCGTGTGTCTGTAAAACAACAAAAATGATGTAGACTATTGCATTGATTCATTAACACCCCTGAAAGGAACTGATACTCTTAACTAGCAGGTCAAATTTCAGACACATTTCTGATCAGCAAAAGAGTTTTGCACATGGGCTCTTCAGCTGTGAAGAAGAAGCCTATCGTGGACGTTTAACCATTTCACGACCACTGATTATTACATTTATTAAAAAGCAACCTGAATCATGACTGACAGTCACAGAGTGACCCACAGAAATGGCAACAAAAGGCACCTCAATGCAAAAATAAGCTTTTCAGCCTCTCTATCGCTATAGTATAGAAACATGCAGGGACCTTGTGGGTCCCCACCCCCACGATTTGTTTGGTGATGATTCTGTGTGCTAAATGGAAAGGAAACCACAGCAAGCTGCACGTGGGCAGAGACACTGACCACAAGCACCCAGATCCAGACGCAGTGACAGACCTTGCGGTGACATCTGCTTTTACTCAGGGAGAGCACTTCAGCACTTAATAAAGCATGTAATCACGCCGTTGTAACCCGGGAGCAAACAAAGCAATGCAGGCAAACGGCAAATGCCTCATATTGTGAGTTTTCTCTCAATGTCTGTTTCTGCTTACGGTCTTTTAGTTTATCAGCAATTTTACATCAAGACCCAAATTGAGATGAACTGCTTTGTAAAGCCGGAATAATTGATCACAGGTTTCTACAGCAAACGATAGCTACAGCCAGTTACAAAAAAAGACGACAACAACAAAAAAAGTATAGAAAAGGTGTTGCTCTCTTTTCTGCACACACCTGGGTACAATTTTCTGCGTGTAAGCGGCCGGGCAAAAGGAAAGAGTTTTAATGTGAATGCAATTTCAAGAGGAAAAACACAACCAGCAGAGGAGGCTTTTTGAACCAATGAAGTATTGTTTCATTTTTATTATTACCAAACAGGGCATGTCACATTGGTGAAATACTTCTCCAGCTTTCTCAGGTTGTCTCTGAGTTTTGAACCAACAAACTTTTAAGGCGGCAACGGCATTGCAGCACGCAGGCAGGCCAAAGTGAATTTCACATTGAGTGTGTTCTCTGCATCTCTTCTCATATTTCAGCCAAACTGCCTCCTCGGCATGGCCAAGGAATGCATCAAGCACCATAAATCAGCCGCTTGATGGGAACTTGGCGGCCAGACAGCAGTGCAGAGAGCTGTGTTATGTAGCTCAGTACAGTAAAGATGTTTTAAGGTGAACATTACCATCTTGGTAGAAGAGAAAAACGAGGGGGAGGATATTTTTATTCTGGGGAGTTTTGAACAGATGACATTGCAATGAAAGCCCTTTTCACCTCCTTTGGCCTTCTGCATTCCTGCACTTGTGAATCACTGTGATCCGCGGCAGGAATATCAGCCCCAGAACCTGATCTGTAACTGCTTCACTTTTTGCCGAGACCGTGCGTTAATGCCTTATTGTCAAAAGCCCGCGCAGGTGGGGTCTCTGAGCTCTATCTTCTGTGTCTTTCTTGTCACCATAAGAATGAGGGAAAGCGTTCATGTAAAGAAGGCAGCCGGCTCTGTGTGTGCCAGGTTTGTTTGTCACATCTCCGCCTGTCTGCGCCTTATGCAAATGGCCAGGGGGCTGGGAGGGACAGCTCCATGGGAAACTGCTGGTGCTAATCCAGCATGTTGAACAGGGGAGGAGAGGAGCACTTTTCAATGAAGCACCCCCACCCCTCTGTCAAGTCACACACACACAAACAAACACATGAGCCCACGCACACACATGAGCCGCGCGCTGTGTCCCATGCGCACTTTCAAACAAACATCACGGGGAAAACACAAAGACGGGCACACACAACTTCCCTCCCTGTCTCATGCGCGCACACGCACACACTGAACACCTGTTTCTTTTCGGCGCATCCAAACAGACATGAATTAATATGTGAACAAATCCCACGATCTTAAGACCCACTGTCAGTCCGCAGGGTGTAATACCAGGGTGCTTTCAATGAGATAACAACAAGCCTCAGCATGATCGGCCTGTACTACCACCTAAAGATAGACTAATAACACGCTCCAGCCACGGTCCATGACTTAGACTATGAAATTTATGCAAATTTGTGTGGGAATACACAGAGCTGAGAGTGCTATTTAGGACTAGTGCATTTTTTTAGACAGCCCTCTTTTATTCCCCGCGCTCTCTTCAACTGCATTTTTGCAAACAAGTGCGGGCTGTTGTTTGAGATCTTGAGGGTTCTCTTCACGAAAGCACAAGTTTCTCTAGGAAAAAGTGGGCTTTAATTAGATTTATTGCCCAACAAAAATATCTCTAAAATGAATGAACTTTCATGTAATTGATTAAGTAAACAGTTCAGAAACTGGAAACGCATACCCATCTCAACTGTATACCAAATCAAAAGGCTGCAGTGGAAAAGTGGAAAATAAGTGGTTCTGAATGAAGACCTCACCGACAGGGAAACAGCAAATCTGGCTCAGGCTGAATCAGATCCACCAAGCAGAACGTATAAAACTCTGTCATAACAACCTATGATTACTTTTACTTTTGCAAGGCAGGAATAACCCTTTTTATGTACTTTATGCCCTTTAGCATCTATTGTCAACTAGGTCCACATGCAGAGGTTCAGAGGGTGGTGCACCAGTAAAACACCGAACTCAGTTGAATGTCTGTTACTGAAATGTTGATCTCATGTAGACATTTTCTTTTACAATCTCTATTTTCAGTGGCTGTTTGATTTTGCTTTGGGAAACCTTCAGATGTTCATCAGTCTCAGTGTTATGACATCCTTCTAAAACTGCCAGCAGTACAGCTCTAATCAAATAGGCATGAAAAATACAAGATCAGAGCAGTGGCGGAGCTAGACTTTTTTTCAAGGGGTGGCCAAAGGGTGAGCAAGGCTTTATCAGAGGGGTCCATATTCAAATGATGAACGAAAGGAAACAAATATTTTCAGTACTTTAAGAGTATTATGTTTCGGTAGCATAACATGGGTGGTGTGTGCCTACCAACTGGTCCTTTTGGTGTGCAATAGGTTGTGCTGGGTGGGGGGAGTTCAGTGCCATTTCCTTCTGCTTCACTGTCTTCCTCCCCAGAGTCTGACTCTGAATCTACATCACCCTCATCTCTCTCTGGAACTTAATTGTGAAATGCTTAAACAGACACAATAAAAAACGCAAAAAGCATCATGCTAACCTTTAGAATCAGGCTTATTGGATTTTACTACTTAATAACTCTGTGTCACAGCCTCTAACCTGCTGGTGAGACACTTGGGCCTGGTGTCTCCTGGCTGGCTTCTCCAGGTTGGTCACTGCTGCAGGGTTCTGTCTGTTCCTGGTCTGGCCCTGGTTTTTGCCTCTTTAAGAAGAACTGGGAGATATTCCCATTTCTCTTTATTTGGGCTCTACACAAAATAAGAGGCTTGGTATTTAGACTCCATGACAGTTTGGCAGAAACAACACTATTTTAACTGTTATTTAAACTATAGTTTTTAGTTTTCTGTAGCTAGCTAAAATAATACTAAATTAAAAATAGATTAATCTAATTAATTAATATAACTAGTTAGGTTATAATTCAATGCTTTCGTAAGACATAGCCTACTTACATTTCAGTCATTATAAAACTTAACAAAGGTTTTCACATATTCTTACCACACACATTTCAAGCAAGAGCTGGGAGATATATCCTGGCCAAATGAATAAAACATTACAGGGCAGCATGTGCACTAAAACATATGTTAAAAGAATCTGTCTAAAACACGATCTATCAGCACTAGCACGGCTAATATAATAAACGAGGCACTACGGAGCGTTGCACAACCATTTTTTTTTCTTTTTAGAAATGTATGACAAGTGTCGCTTCTCATTAGGAAGGTAACACAGCGGTTACCGCTGAGAGGTAAATGTTGTAAATACCTGCAAAACTCCTCAACGGCGTACTCTAAAGCCGCGGGTGTGTTTTGGATCAAGCAGGAACCACCTGTCAGCTCAACCAATGAACAGCTACTGCATCGGGCTGCCTTCAGGGACAGTCGGAAATTACAGTTTTCCTGGCAAATCTTTGCCGATCTCATAAGTATTATATTTTAAAATGACCATTTCCAGTGGGGTTGCAGTAGGGGTGGCAAGAGTCCACCCTGTGTAAATCTGACAGAGCAAGCATTTCCTGAAGAACATTGTACATTATGCATTATGATGCAATTGCATCCTTTGACAGGAACACGCATTCCACATCCTCTCCTTTACAAGAAGCTTCTCCAATTATCTGGGCCACTAAAATGAAGTCTGTCACAGTATTTTAGAGTCAAATTGTGATTTTAAAAGTCTTCTCTTTGTCACAATTTCCATCAGACAACTTTGCACTTTGCAAAACTAATGCTAAATGGTTCCCTGAGCGCTGAGTGGAGGACATTGGGCTAAACTAGCTGGCCGTCTCTGTCAGTAATTAGGTCCAGTGCTGGCCACTGACATGTTTAACTATCAATATCTGATTATGTCCTTGCAGTGGCAGACCGTGCATTTCACAGCTAGGCCTTCAGTAGTGCTCGTCTGAATCAATTCACCCCTCAATAACTATTTTATGGTTATAGAAATCATCTTATGTAGAAATACAGTAGGGATGTCCCAATCCAGCTTTTGGTATTAAAGTTGAAATTTATTTATCTTCTTACTTAGTTGTCAGACTCATGTTGAACAGGGATTTACTCTTATAACAACTAAAGTTTAGGGCACAGACCTGTGGGTTAGGAGATGCTAATGCTAATGCTCGGGTGGGATCGGACTTTTAAAAAAAAATGGATCTGGAGTCTGGATTGGCAGTTTCTCATGCTGGCCGATACGATGCAAATATCGGATCGGGACAAGCCTAACATACAGTCTAAAGATCAGGGGTGCACAAGTCTTCTAATCCTGCAGCTACAGCTGCGACC
>JABUIW010000074.1:946596-975310 GCA_013363375.1 Menidia beryllina
TACATCAATAATATCCTCATAAACTCGCGATATTATTTAGGAAAAAACAACATTTTACTCACTTAATTTTCTTGAAAAGTCCGTTTTGAAAATGGTCCTGACAGTAAATCTGCCACCAAATCATATATTTCGGTTTATTTGCTAGCTTTGCCCTGATTGGATATCTGACTATCCAATCAGCGGGCGTGAATACGGTGACGTTGCCTAGGCCTTCCAGCAGTCCCCGGCATCACCAACCTAAAATCTGACTCTGACCCTGCCTAGCGACAAAGGATGTCTGAAATGTGATTGGTTAAATGCTTTTATGTGAAAATGCATGTCTGGAAGCAGCGAAACCGGGGAAAAGCTATGAAAGGAAGCGGGCAGACTATTTAGAGATATTTAATAAGTCTCCATGGACAAAATATGATTAACATCAGTCTGTGATTCAGATATTTTCTTAGGCCTGCAGAGAAGACCTTGAAGGCCCTGACAGCCCACCACTGTATCCTTGATGATATTGTGAAAGTACACTTGAATTGATCTGTTGTGATAAACATCAGATCTAAACTTAAGGTACATGTAGCTTCTGTTTCTGACCATGAACAGCTACTTCTAACCACCTTAAGTGAATACAGTGAATTGGAGCATGCAACATTTTTCACAAACCCTGCTAATATTGTCTGCTTGGCTTGGCATAAATGACCAAGATGGAGGAAACAGCAAGCTAAACTGTTAAGCTACCTGTCTTTGTTTTTCCCCATTTATTCTCCAGTATGGATTACCTCATTATGATAAAGTGTGTTATTCATCCAGATACTCTGAGGTTTCAAATACAAGCTGATTTATTTTGGATGCAAACTTAAGCTAATGTGATGGTAGCTGATATTTGGTCCTGATACAATCAGTCACCATATAGACAGCTAAAGAGTGGAACTGATATGTGAACCCTTCTCTCTTTTGTTTATTACAGAAAGAAATGTAACTGATTGCGATCATATCAGAGAGTTTCTTGGTATTTCTTTTTGCATTGAAATCACAAGCTCTAAACTGTGTGCAGAAAACACTAGCAGTATAAATCTGCAGAAATTCCTCCCTAATTACTTCCTGCTCGATAAAGTACATTACACTCATACTTTGATGCAAAAAGAGGACAGGAACAGATTAATTCATTGCCTGATTCCAGCCGCACGCAAGATAAATTTTATATTCCTCCCATAAAACTCGGGGAAGTGACAGAGGTCTTTGTGCTGGTACTGGCTGGGGTCCAACCGCACAGACCAGACCCGGCACTCACAGGTTTGTGTGAGAGTACTTGGTGTGCTTTCCCCTCTCCATCCTCTCTTTGGTACACAATCAAATGCATGCTGGACAACCGCAAGGCGCCGTTACCTCTCTTGGAGCCGTACGGGTGGGAAGGAAAAAATGGACAAACACAAAGGCAATCAACAAAACCCCTTTACTTTAGCCTTGCGAAACATAATAGGGCCAAATCATCATCTATTTAGTTTCGTCAAATCACTGACAGCAGGCCTTGATAAAAGAGAGTGGAAAATATGTAGGGTACAAGACGCTGCCAAGACCCTCACCGACAAGAGCCCCCTATTGAAGCCAGATGTTGATTCAACTGGCCAATTTTGATAAATGGCATAATCATTACCATTATAGATTGAGTAATTTTACATAAGCATGCCACATTGTTGGTTCCTGATAGTCAAATGATCTCTAGTCTGTGCCTGAGGCCAGGTGGGCTTTTCTGATGAGGCTGTGCTACATGCAGAGCCTTAATCACCATTACGAGAGCAGCCATGCTGTAGGCCGGGCACCTGGCCTTGTGGGCACCACTGACAGTTCTTGTTGTTGTCACCAACTGTCCAGCTTAGCCCTGGGCCCATCACACAGCTTTGTAATGACACTTAATTGGTGCTTTAGTCTGACTTTTGCCTCCTTCAATGCCCTCAATCCCATTAGAAAGGCTTACTCAATCAGAGCTTCACGTACTTGACCCAGTAACCCACATGGATGTTACCTTGTGTGACCCTCTGAGGTTCCGGCAGACTGATTCTGCAGCGGTCCAAACACGGTCGACTGTTTCCCATTCCTTGGGGATTGGGGCATTACAGTAGATTAGCTGGAGTAATACCACAGTGGAACATGGGTATGCGGGGTCATGGGATGTTCCAGAACATGAAAACCAGTGTTTGCTTTCAGGGGTTACAGTCACAGATATACTTCTTAGAATCAACGGAAATCCAATTAGCGTATTACTTTAAAGTCAAATCTTTTCTCTGATCTGACAATGTCCTTTTTCCACCCTTGAAGCAATCCCTGCTCTCGTCTTGTCTCACAAGAAAACATGTTGTAGGTTAGTTCAAATTCTAAGAACACATTTTTGTCACACATGATCTTAAATTGCGGCACTGGAGCCCAAAGTCTGTTCTATTATGTAAGGCAGCATTCACATGACATGAAGTGAATGAAACCTATGGACAGAGTACATATCCCCTAACCCTAACCATGTTTTTCTATTTATCAATGACTGCCCACACATTCTGTGTTGATTTAAAATGTGTTTTTTAACAATTTATGAATAACAAGGATGTAAAAAAGTGAACGATTGTGGAAAACATTGTGGGAAATTAGTCTTGATTCTCTGACATCTCACGGGGGCCTATTGATCAAAACCTCCCTGCAACCAAGTCTTCACCTTCAGTGCATTTGTGAGAAAATTGCCAGCTTGAATCTGGTCACTGTAGTTTAAGTAGCTGTGGACTTCAATTATCAGTGAGATCAAATTGGTCCACTGGTGCTTAGGTCTGAAAAAAAGGTTGCTCAAACTAAAAGATTCTCCCCAGTAATGTGATCCTAAGAATTTAGCTTTGTGACAGTTGGTTCCCATCACCACTAAAAGTACAAAGATGAAGGGTTTAGAATGACAGGTAAGTGTAATCTAATAAAGAAACTACAGCATGACATTTTCTGTGGAACCTCTGTGTGACCTTAAAAGGCCTAAAAATGCTTTCTGAACAAAATCCCTTAACAGAAAAAAAAAGTACAGACATCTAATTTTGTTATTTGATACCAGATCGGACGTGTGTCAAATCAATTACCCAGTCCCCGAGCTGCATGTGTTATGTCATTTCTTCCAAACTGCCTTGGAGAAAAAGAAACTAATCAAATGTCACATTTCAGGAGGTCATCAGTTAATCAGATGTGAGGCTCCAAAGTAATCTTTACTGTTTATGCTCTAAACTGTTGTTATCTAAATAAATCATGTACAAACCACAAAATGAAACAAGAATGAGTCAAAATTATGAAGCCTTTTTTTTAGCATAGCTCATTTTATTGTTTAAACAGTTTTGCATAGGAAATATATCCACTTCCAGTAATTGACTGCAGTAAAAACAGCTGCTAGCAGTATAGGCTGGATATAACAGTAACAATCACAAAAAGTTGAGCCTTTATTTACACTGATTTTAATCTTGTGGCAATTTTAGCCCCTGCATCAAATGTAACCAGCTTGAAGGCATCGCCTAATGCTTGGTGTTTTCTAAAAATCAATAAAAGAAGGGATATCAAGGCCTTCGCTATACAATTCACAATGGACACCTGTGGCTCCTAACCTGTAAATTATAAAGATAAAAAAAAAACAGGTTTCCAAAATCCAAAATTCCTCTAAAACGTACATTCAGATACATACATAGACCTTTGCACACACTTGCAGTGTTACTACGATCACTACTGGAGACTGTTTACATATTGTTTTGTTGGTGTTGTTGTTGTTGTTTATTACATAGAATTCAACCATAATTCCTCAAACAGAGTGAAAGGTGTGCGCAGAGGGAAGTAAAAGTGCCACAAGACCCCCAAAAATAAGAAAACAGAAGATATCAGCCCTGCAGTGGAAAAAGGTGATTAATTATGTTAAAAAAACACAGAATTTCATCTTTTCACTGCGTTTAATGTAGCACAGACCCACCCACCCCCAGCCCAGAAAGAAAACAAGAGGGAACACTGATGTCAAATTTTTAACAAGCTTGACGTGGGCATTGTGTGCTGTCATAATTAGAAAATCAAAACACCCCCCACCCAAAACAAAAAGTTCTAAAAACATCAAGGAAGTCATAAAAGAGCACATAATCAGATGAGTTTGCCACATTCTTACGTTTGATGCTATTTTTTTTTTCTTTTTCTTGTCACATAGGAATTGAAGTCTATCACATTCTACATTTATATACAACCGACACTTGGACAGCTTCAACAGGCACTGCATTGCTATCTCCTTTTGGTGAGTGTTACATCCTGTAAAAATGCTGGTTTTCATGTTTCGTAACAACCTGATGCCGAGTGACTAGCAGCTAGCCAAAGAATGGAAGATGCGTATTGCTCATGTGGGATGAAAAATGAATGACGAATGTCTCCCTCACATCTGCATGTATGCACCCTCGCAGTCGCCACAGAATGCCTGACATTTAGCTAAATAAAAGGAAAAAATAAGTCATGTATTGCATGATGTTCCACATGTCCTCCTTGCATATAGTTGCCCTGTTCCTCTTTGATCATGCCGATCAGTGTAGTAATACTCTTTTAAAATAAAGTCAAGATCAGCCTCCAAGCTGCTGACGGGTTGAACACTGATACGATTTCATAAAGAGCTCCTTGACAGGCTACATTCAAACCCCAAAACACTAACCCAGCTGGAAAGTACAGTACCCTATTGTGAAGCACCTGAAGTTAATGTAATGCTTGTCTGTAGTGTGAATGAATGGACTTTTTTTCCTGTAGTACATCAGACTTTAAAAGCAAGTGAAAAGTGCAAAATGAGTGACACCCGGATGATTTTACAGATTTTTTAGAAGATTCTGAAGAAGCGCTGATTATGAAGTATGTAGACGGCTCATCGATGGCCAGCAAAATCAGATACACGGTGAGGCGGAGCACCACTCTACTTGCAACAATTCCAAAATGTAAAACACAAAAAAAAGAAAAAATGAAAAGAAAAACAATCTTACAGATTCAACACGGACGTTTGTCACTGGAGATTTTACCCTGCTTCTCATTTAAGGTCAGGTGCAATTGGGGGTCTTTTTTTTCACTGGTTTAAGTGACATCACTTCCCAGCTGCTACAAAAAACACACACATCTTTAATCTTGTTGGACAAGAACTCACCCTTTTCCAAAAAAAAAAACCCAAAGAAAAACAAACAACCAACCAAAAAACGCAGATAAATCACATCACACCCACTATGGCCACACTAATGAAATTCAAATACGAAATGCTTCCAATAATGAAAATATCTAAGCACTAGCCAGGTTCAGATATAATAACATTAATAATTATAATTAAAAAAAGCCTTCATTGTTCTTATTTTCTGTATTGTGGATCCCCACACCCTCCCACCCCACCATATTTCCCAATCTTTACATAGAGGAAAACAACACCTGATGAAAACACTTTAGATCCTACTAATCAGGGAAATCTGGAGAGTTCTAACTCAAATCCAGCCTATAGAACAGAACAAAAAAAATGAAAATGCTAATTCTTTTTAAAATATTTTTTTCTTTTTCTTTTTTTCCTAAAATGGAATTGACACTTTTTCCCCAGAAATGAAGATTTACAAATATGGGCTTAACACAAAAAACAAAAGAAAAAAAAAAGAACTCCCCACAGAGTTTACAGTGTACAAACTCCTGTCCTGCGGCAGGCTTATTTTCTTCTTTTTTTTTACTCCAATAGAAAGACCCTCATCTTTTCTCACTGTGTAGTGTCAGAGGCACTCCATCACGCATTCAGCTCACAAATTTACCCACGTACACAGATTTGTTCGCATGCACACTCAAGCTGCCAAAGCAGACTACTGCTAGCGAAGCCATCAGGATATTTACCCTTATGTACAGTCTCCTATTCAATAAACACCGACAGCACAGTGACCCTGACACATTTTATCTCACACACACATCCACACACTAACACACTTGGGGACAATGCACTTCAGTGGGGCTTCCAATGGCCAAAGGCTGCAAAGCACTTACTTTTTAAAAAGAAAACAAAAATCAAGAAATCAAAGAAAGAAAATCCAAAAAACAACAGAACAGTGCACATAGAACGGGGTGACTTTACAATTTTTTTTTCCTGCTCAAGAAATCAGGGTGAAGACGGAGAGATTGAGCTTGACTTGAGGATCATTTTATAACAATGATTTCTGCTCCCTCGGCTCGTGCTGGAGGGCTCACGGTAGTGCCGCCTCTCCGGAAGGGAAACATTTCTTTCACGATTGTAGGGAAAGAGTGCAAAAGGTGTCACAGCAGCTCCGGTGGTCGCTGCCTCCAGTGAGAAAAAATTCTAGGTTCTACTTTACAAATGGTGAGACCATGATTGATACAAATAATGCCCTGTAATGTGCCTGAGAGAATTGGTTTGAGACTCAGTTCTGAACACTGCACGGGGGAGAAGATGATTGCCTATGTGCTATTTAAGTGCTATGCTTTTTATTCTAGTGGATTCTATTTAAGCTTCTAATGGGCCATTGGACATAGATAGAAAACGCCATTCCTCTGTCATCCAATATTTACTTTAACATACTTTACTGGCTCTGCTGGGGAAGTATCTCGGGACCTGACATATGTGCATAACGTATATACATTTATACAAATCTACTACTTATAAAATACTTTCTAAAGGCTTGCTTGAGTCTGTCTGGAGCTGATTTGGACAGGTCTCACTAGCATTAGTCGGTATGTGATTGTTGCGCAGGTCACAGGCCACTTGACTGATGTGTTTAAGGCATCTACTTGGGAATTGCATTCTGCGACATCTAGAATAGAACGGTGCTTCTAAAAGCATGCAACTGTGTCCGTCCTCAGTTGCAGCCCTAAGGGATCCGAGACTGAACGGGATTCTGCGCAAAAATGATCTCCTAAAATGATTGTCGAACTCAAGTCAAGCCGTCTCTCCTGTGAGAAATGAGCCCCTTCAAAAGGTCACATGCTTGCACCCCAGGTGGAAAGTTGAAAGTAAGAATCACAGTAGACCAATCAGTGACTTTGCAGCCGTTCAAAAGACCAAGGGTGCACTGTTTTAAACGTACTTCTAGAAAAGTTCCACGCCTGTCCCTCCCCACCTTAATTCTCCCAAACTCATGATACACTGGAATATGTGTCACTGGTATACGGCAGGCCAATCTATATGCTAGTGAACAGAGAAAAAAAGACCTTGTTTTACACTGCATAGAAAGCAGTCCCCACTTTGGTCAAGAAAAAAAAAGAAAAAAAGAAAGAAAAAAACACCCACAACAACAACAACATCATCAACAACAACAACGACGAACAACAATATCAACAAAATATATGCATTACAATATTGTCTATCTCCAAACTAGCCTCTAATAATTGACGCACCTATAAGCACTACCTACATAGGCAAAAGTTGGTATTGCATAATTTTCATAATTCTGTATTCCACCCTCCACAATAGTAACTGGAAGATGAACAAGATGAGCACAGAAAAAAAAAGATGACAGGTTATTAGAAAAAAAAAAAAAACCCAAAAAACAAAAAAAAAAAAAACAAAAAAAAAAAAAAGACAGGATATAAGAAAAAAAAAAAACACCCAAAATACTGAAAAAAAAAATGCTGGTTGATTACAAACTTTAAAACGGCAACTATACACAGCCTTGATATGCAACGTAACTGTGAGATAGAGTAGTACATGAATCTAAAAATCAACAATTTCATTCAGAGTACAAAACAATTCTTATCATAAAAATGTTAATTTTTTTCTATAATGATAAATGCAGCAAAAACAAGTGTAGTGATGTCTCTATATTCAAAGGCAAGGCACGTAATGTGGACTATATGTCATCGTGCAAATTAAGAGTACTGGAGAGAATTTTCCTTGTGTAAATGTGTCTGGACTTGAGAGGCAGTGGCTGCAAACACGCCACGCACAATTCTAGCTTTCAGGGATTTGCCACCAACTGGGTTCATGATTTCAGTTTTCGACCACTTTCACTTTCGAGTTAACCTTGCACAAGCTATAGATTTACCCATAATCCTACAGTACATCTGCATTAACGATAAAGATCGTTGAATCAATACTTAATTATTTTTTTGTTTTCTTTCTTTCTGTCTTTTTTTTTTCCTTTTTGTAAACATAAGCTTTACAAGCTGATGGCCGAATGCATACGCTCTTGACCTCATCAGGATGATTTACAAACACACTATGTGTGTCTCATTTCTTGACTTTTCTTTCAGTTGTTTTTTTTCCTCTCTTTCCTCTTTTCCCAAAATCATTGAATAAAAAATAATCTTCCCACAGTGATGGAAAGGGCTCAAAGTAAGTGCTGGTTTTGCTCAGCGCTGCACAGGTAGCTTTGCCTTCAACTGCCTTTCACGCTTGATGTTTTTCTCATGCGAAGAGACGGATATGTTACTGAAATCAAATTCAATGTTTTCTGAAACATTTTACCGATACAACATTTAATAATTATCCCCCTTCCTTTAGAGTCTTAGGGCTGACAGACTGATAGCTTCCCTTCAAAAAATTCAATTGCACTTGCCTCTGTCGCGTTTTTTTCTTACTCTTCGTCTTCTTTTTTTAATTCCTTTTGAAAAGGAGTTGCGGATTCTTTTAGGAGGGGTCCAATCTCAAGCCTAGCATTTAGTGTTTTTTTAAAACTGCACCAAGAGTTCTCAACTCTAGCCATAAGTGTTTACATTAATTCTTGAAGTAAGTTGCAGTAAAGAATAAACAAAGTCAACACATTTTTTTTTAACAGAGTCGTATCACAGTAAACTGAAATCAAACGAAGAAGAAGAAACACTCTGAATTCACAAGTTTTTGTTCCTATGGTGTACACAGTGAATCGTTCGATGAGGGAAAGCCTCTTTTCAAGAGGCCGCAGAGCTTAGAGCCTCTGAGCCATCCACCAGGCAGGTGTCAATATGCAGACCCTCTCACCTGTGTGTGTGTGTGTGTGTGTGTATATGTGTGTGTGTTTAAACGTAGATTTTACATTTTCCTCCAACATGGAAAAATAGTAAGAATTGCTGCTAAGAGTCTAGAGTGTCATGCAATAAAACATTAAGGCATCTATACATCACAGTATTTGAATGGATTGAAAAGTTCTGCAAACACAACAACTGACTGGTGGCTGGTGGGTGAGTGCGAGGAGACAGCAGACCTGAAGCTTCATCTTCTTTCATTCTTTTTTCTTTCTTTCTTTCTTCCGAGCCATCCCTCATCTTCACTTCGGGGCCAGTGTCCACCATTGGGAGATATGGGAGTGGGAGAGGGGGGAGGGGGATGGGTGCTGGAGGGGTAGGATGGGGGTTGATGGGGGGTGCGTGTGTGTGTGTGTGTGTGGGGGGGGGGGGGGTTGCGCAGCACCTGCTGCTTTGCTGGTTTCATCCATGGCTGCTGATACCTGTAGTGCTCGCTCTCTGCAGCACCAAAAGCCCCTGCCAGCCCTTCACCCTGGGGGTCATCCGGCCTCTGCGTGCTCAGTTCCCCGTCTCAGTGGGGACCAGCGGCTCACCAATGATGTTTATGCTGTAGTTCTGGTGGACATTTGTTGGCAGAATCGGAGTCCCGTTCGACACTTGGAATGGAACTAAGCTCGCCCAGGTACCAGGACTGTGGAGACAAAACGGGACAGAGAGAGGCGCAGCGGTTAATCGGGTGCTGCTGGCTTCTTCGTGCAACATCCAGCAAACAAAGTATCTCTGCTTACGGCCTCCCGGCCTCCTCGTGTGTGTGTGGTGAAAGCGGAGGCGGGTAAAATGTGTGGAAATGGCAGCGCTAGCTGGTGGATCTAAGCTGAGGTGATTCCACATCATGTGAGCGGGCAGTGACGCAGGCCCACTTCTCAGCAGAGCGGGCAGTACAGAGAAGCCTGGGGAGTGTGATTGGTAGTGGTGGTGAAGGAGGAGAGGGGGGGAAAAAGTGAGGGGGCTCCTGCACAAAGCTGTCCCATCCCTATTCATCTCACGCTAATGGCAAAACAACACGGTGATTGTTCATTGAGAGCAACGGTGCTAACTGAAAACGCGATAGGGAACAAGCAGCATGTTGTTCCCGAGGGGTCCTGCGCGACGTAGATGTCAGATAATTAGCCCCCCCTTCTCTCCCTTTCTTCCTCACAGTTCCCCAGTGTGTACTCATCTGACACCCTCCCACCTCTCATGTCACCCACGCTGAGAATACCTGCGCTGGCGATTCTCGGTCTGACTCCCTGATAACCAGCTCTGCATGAAAACTTTGTGTTGCAGCAGCTTAGACTTGACAAATGAAAAAGCACAACAAATAGTGATGAATGTGTGGGGGGGGGAGGGTTGAAGGAGAAAGGAGAGCCCGGATGAGAGGAAGGAGAGCAGTTTTCAAGAGTAACTAAACAGAGGAGGTGAAACAGACTGGACCCTTTGTGAAGCGACACCGTCTGCTCTGGTGAAAGCAGCTCATCAGCCAGTCTGCATTTTATACAAATCACTCCTCACTGCTCTTATACTTAAGACAATGAAAGTGCTAATTCTGTTCTCCTCTAAGCCTGAAAAAAGGTCTTGATCTTGAATGAAGAGTGAAAACATGAAAAACAGAGCTGAGAAGACGCATTGAAAAGGAGGGCAAACATTGCTCCGGTTTTCTGGGCTCGTAGTGCGCTAAGCGTTAAAAAAACGCCTTCAAGGCTAATCTCGCTAACATTTTTTTCCCTGTCCGAGTCATCCTCATGCAATCCTCCCTCTCCTGCTTTCGTCCCTCCCTCCTTCCCTCTTTCACCCTGCCAAAAATCATTGGACAGGAAACGGGGGATTAAGTTTTTCCTACCTTGCTGAACAAAGAGCTTGCAGAGAGGCCAAGGGCTGCAGCTTTCTCTTTTTCCTGTTCTTTCTTTCTTCCTTCCTCCTTCTCTGCTCCTTTTTCATTATGAAACTCCTCTCAGGTAATGGTTTGCATTAGGAGGACCACACAGCTACAAAAGGGCACTTGCAGGCTTTTGTGTGTAGATCGGTTTTAATCTTGTTAAAATCGATGGCTGCCAGTCTGTATCTACATCCCATAAGCTGAAGCAGCATACAGCAGGACTTCTAAAGAAAGATTACTTCTTCCTATCAGTATATGAGTGTCGGTCAGGGTGGAGGGGAGGAACCAACTCAGAGTCGAGGCCTACAGATTCACCTTGTAAGTGTGACTCAATTTTCAACACAAATTACCCCCAAAATTAGGACCAAGCCATCACTGTTGTGGAATTTTGCTTCTTGTTTCTATTTGAATAAGAATATCAAGATTAAAATGAAAAATAAATAAATCATCCCAAATGTAAATAATAAGGGTGCAGTGTTTTTTTTGCTGATGACCGGAGTGACATCCTGTACTATTTTGCTAGTGAGCCTGTAGAGGGTATATACGTTGAAAAATATAAATTCTGGTTGCCTAAATCTGTCAATCAGCTCCTTTTGCTCCAGTCGTGACCTGCTGAGACAACCACATGTACTATTACAGCTTTAAATTGGTTGTATTTTATTGTATTGGTTGAATTTTGCCACCATGAAAGACGTTGCATGGTTTACATGTCACCCCAGCAGCTCTGGTTCCTGATCTCCATCACTATATCTCCTTAGGTAACCTTCAAGGAGCCCCCCCCCCCCCCCCCCCCCACCCCCGGCTCTGTCCAGCTCCCAAACCTCACTAATTCTGCTCCCTGCAAGCACAGCCTGGGCATACAGCGTGCTCCGTTTAAGGATTAGCTCACTAAATTAGATTATCTAATGGCATCTTAATGGATTGCTGACCCATTTCCTGCACAATGGCAACATGCGAGTCTGGCAGCTTTTTAATTTGGAGGGTAGTACTGAAGAGGCATAGCGGAGCGCTCAGTTTAAAGGGCAGGCAAGATAAAAGAGAAATCCAACAGATTCCATCTATACATTGAACAGCTTGGCGTAAATAATCCATCAAAGAAGAAGAAATATAATAGAATTACCGTCCTCTTGTTGTAATAAGAAAAGCGAAATTCAGTTGGGATCTGTTTTATCTGTCCCCATTACTGTACAATCACATGGAAAGGAAAGGAAGGCTGAGCCGGGTGTGAGTGGAAAAATGGACCTCACGCTGCTGCAGGGGGCATTTCTCTCTCCCTGTACTTGCCTATTAGGAGGCCTGTTGAAGGGGTTTCTGCAGTGTGCGTTTGTGTTTATAACTTCAGCCGACGCAAAATGACCTGTGCATACACACTCGAGCGCTCACACAAACACACACACACCCACACACGCACACACACTCACACACACAGATACTCCACATATCCTGGGAAAAGGGGGGAAAAGGGGAACAGGAAAAGGCTGAGCTCAGCTTGCTCGCTCTGCCGTGCTGAAAAGGTTCAGGTTTTTTCCCCCCAGAGGATGAGATACAGTAAGGAAACGAAAAAAGAGGAAGGGGGCGGTCTTCTAAACTTTAAGTAAAAGCAAGTAAAGCATGACTTGAGCATAAAGTCAAACAAAGCTAAGCTTGTTTAAACGTGGAGGGTAAATGATCTTCACATGGCTGACAAATCTGACCTAAATTGACTTCTTTGATTCTTTGGTTTGACTTTGTGTGGTGAAATACAAATATTTAATTCTAATTGAAAGTGAAAAACTGAAGAAAGACATATTTTACAAGCTGAATTGCTTTGCAATATGAGTAACCTTGCTGTGAAGACTAATGGAGCAATAAAAGATGTAAAATGTCAATTTTACTGGGATGTTGTTGTGGCCAATAACAGAAAATCATTTGAACGGAAATAGGTGTCTTTGTTATTATGCTATCGATCACTAAAGAGTAAAGAAAAAATTTAACTACATATTGGAAATTATCAAGAGAAGTGGAAAATAAAGGATGAACAGTTAATAAGGGGGATGGAAAGGACGGTAAAGAAAAAGAAATGTGTTTATTTTTCAAATAATGTTTTGTGAAATTGTGAATTTCATCTCTAAGCCAAAGACCCATAACAGCGACAGGAAAGAAATTGCTAAAAACAAGTAATGTTTGCATGATATCTATGAATAAATGTACATTTGAAAATGCAAAAGGAAAACTGTCAGGCAAATCAAACATTAAGATACTTCAATCATTTTAAAATTGTAGGTGTGTGTACATGTTGTGTGAAATACAGAGACACGGCATGAAAGAACGAAAAGGTTACCTTTGCCAAGCAATCCCCAAAGTGTCGTCAGTGGCACTGGGGCCATAATGCCTGCCGTTTTGAGTCACGCTCCAGTCACACTTCCTCAGCTGTCAATTGAAACCTAGCGGTCAGATCACTGGGCCATGACAACTTCCACTTCAGAGTACACTACAACTCATCACTGTATACACACATGCATGCAGAAAAGCCTAAGGCAGGAGCATCAGAGAACAAACTAAAGTAAAAGAAGACTCCAAAATGAGACACAGACAAAAAGAAAATGGTAAAAGGAGTCAGTGTTTTCATTACTTTTTGCAGTAAAACCAGAAGAGACATGAAGAAAAAAGCATGCAGTCACGTTTAGAGGTGAAAACTAACCTGGAAGCAAAAATAATACGGCCAATAATAATAATAATGTAAAAAAATGCAGTTAGCTGGTAATAAAATGTGAGTGGCATCAAATAAATAGTTTGTCTGTGCGCAGTCACTGCTGTCACACAGTGAGGCGGTGAAGCCATGCGGCCCCCTGGATGCATGCGCCCTGTCGATAATCATTACTCTGCTATAAGAGCTCTCTCAGATTCAGGACAGAGTGCGCATGCCTGAAAGCATGCAGACTTTTTTTTTCATTAGCTAACAGTTTTTATTGATTTGGGGTCACAATGCAATGAAGTTAAAGCGGATACACACACACACTCACGCACACACACACACACACCCACACACATAAATAGAGCCAAAGACACGCACTAACCCCCTTTTCCCGCATTTTACAACATGCCAACCTGACATAGAGATTACAAATTACTGCTCCAAAGAAAAGAGCCACACACAAACCGTGTCTCCTTTGCATGCATTATGCGAGTGCACGTGTCTGCAATCCAACTGAGAGCTATCTCTGCCAATACCAACCTAACCTTGCCCTGTGGTCAACACATTCATTTAGTAATGCATCGAGATAAAACTGCACCGTTAGCACTCCGCGTGCAGCAGCGGACGTTTTGCAGAAGCTCTTAAGAGAGATTTAATCAGATATACGCTGAATATTCAAAGCCATTTGCAGCGGTCAAGGAATGTGTTTTATTCTCTCGGTGCACCTGGAAGGGCCCATCGGGGAGTAATGATGCTTTGGTGGGGAAGCTGTACTTAAACTACCAGACGTGTTTTTAATATGTTCTGTCGGGGTTTTTTTGTGTAAATCTAACATATGTGAAGCTGTGAACCGACCAGCAAAGACAAAGACGCTCATTAGAGCTCGGTTTAATTTATCAGTGTCGTTTGATCAATTGCTGTGAACAGCTGCTAAGTAAAACTGAATAGAAAACAAAAGCAAAACAAAGTTGCTCCATTCAGTGTGTTTTCTCTGTATTTATCGAACGTTGGGAGACTAAACCCCCACGCTGTTCCCGCACTCTGCAGCCTGACAATAGCTGGGAGAGAATGCACGGCTTGGGCCAGACGCTCGGTGCCACCGCTCCTCGAGGGGCTCGCCATCTGTCCGCTGGCACCGGCACATCAGAGCGGTGCGGGCAGCGGGGAAAAAGGGAACGGAGCCGAGGAACGTTAGCAAACAGATGCGGGCAGATTGTGGATTAGGATCCTTCCTTAGATAATACCAAATGACATCTGATCAGGGATCTTTCCCTGCGGAATGCTAGATGGTGAAATTCCCTGGAGGGGGTTAACCAAGGCGAGAGATGAATGGAGGGTTTTCACACATTCACTGCCTGGGATTCGTAGAGCAGGTGTGGGAACGTGTGGTGGTGTTGTTCTGTTTTTGTTTTGTTTTTTTGTTGTCTGAAAGCCTACTGTGCGTGTTTGTGTGTGTTTGCAGAGACTTGTAACTTAACAGCGCCACTTCTTAAATTAGCCTTCCCCTGATTAAAATAAATAAATCAGCCATACAATCACATTAAGATTATTTTTATGTGATGAAAGATGACACAATAGGAATATTATTCATTCACTGACAAACACACTTCAGTACAGTTTGCATCAGCTGGAAAAACTACTGCTTCATGATAATCTCATCAGTTTACACACACAGTCATGAATGAACACAGCCTGTATTAAACCTCTGCTAAAATTTAATTTGGGCTGATGAATTTTTTATACTTATTTCAAATTTAGAGGGCAGCACCATCTTTTTTTTAGAATTAAAATCTCTCAAAACTGGGTGCAACACTCTCTCAGCTGGTGAAATTTGTATCTTTTTTTCCTTCCTTTTTTTGCCTAGACTGATTTTAACTTCCACTCAATATAACTCATATTATATACTACTCATAATATATTATATACTACTTATGTTATATTATATACTCATACGGTATATCTTTGGAGGATATTGACATGTCATGGCTGATTCCCACCTAAAAATCTGGTGCTGAACGACTTGGCTTCAGTGCCTCTGTAAACAAAGCACCGAATTCAGCAGCTAGACTCAGTGCAATAACTTTGTGCCCTGGTGAAAGAAGTAGCACAGCTACTAGAAAATGTCGAAGACAAACTGAGCAACATCAGCCAAGTGAATCCTCCCTTTCCTCCTCCATCTCCTCCAGAGTGGAATAAAGCATCCCAGAGCCAACAAACACCCCTCCTCTTTTCCTTTTTTCATATTTCTTTCTTTTTTTTAAAAAGAAAAATTTTAGGAAATTTGGGAGAAAGAAAAGGAGGAGAGAGAAAAAGGCAGACAGGAAGAGGAGTGAGGAAACAGAGGCCGGCTTTGTCATTTTTACCAAACATAAAAAAGTGAGCTGTGGAGAAACCCAGCGATCATTATGTAGCTCTGTGCAGATGCATTCAATTAGTTGTGGTTGGAAAAGCCTTGGCCTCAGACCAACACTTTCAATAAGACGGGTGGGGGAGAGCACTCTCTCTGGTCTGACAGCACCCCTAACCTCACAGGCACACACAGACGCACCCACACACAGACACCCACAGGGATACCACCCCACTTTTGTCCGGGGACGTTCTACAGTAGGGCGACGCCAGCTCCAGATTCTCAGCTTTTAAATAAGGGAGTGTATTGATTGCATGTGTGTGAGAGGGCTTCTAAAGTAATGTGTGAAGGAAATGGAATTCAGCACATTACGCTCTGAAAAGCATTCACGTGTTTCATACATCTTGAACAATCACAACGACCCATGACCTTTACATCATTCTGTAAAGGGAACACTAAAAAAGATGCCATTTTCTTCCTCTATGAACGGTTGAAATTAACCTCAAACATACTTGTTCATGAGTATTGGACCTATTTGCTATGAATTCTAGGAAACCTTGGTCATTTTGTCCTCAGATTGGCTTAACCATAGAATGACTGAACAATTTAAAGAAATGAGATGTGCCCTCTTTTAACTTTAGCCATGATTCACCTCTGTCCATCTATAATGTTAATTTGTTCTGCCAACAATAGCTATCAGTCCTGATCTGATCTTCTGAGGCCCTCAAGGCCCTCTGTTGCTGCCTACCAATCAGGTTTAAAGTGTGACTGCTTTTGGCAGAGGGCAAGGATTACACACATCTGATGTGTGTGTGGTGAGGAGCGGGCCACAGAAAATGAAAAGAATAACATGAGGAGCATATGAACTGAGTGTTGCAAAGGAGAAAGACCTCACCTGTTGCTGGTGGAGGAAAGCTGGATCTCTGGGGTTCAGGCTTACGAATCGATTAGCGGTCGGGGTTCCAGGGGTTGAGTAGCCTGGATAACATGCCATCACAAAAAGAAAAGAAAGACATGCTTACAATCAGGTACTGATGCCTAGCAGCTGGTGGTAACCACATTACAATGTCAAATCATTACCTGACACGATGAATAACAAACTTTCAGCAAAAAATTAGCAGTGCTGTATCACAGGGTTCAGCTTTATGCTCACTCTGGTTTTCTCTGGACGTTCAACAAACTCTTTTTGCTGCCACTGATGCACAGTAGCTCTATTACCACTCTGTGCTACATATTATTTAATGTATTCTAACAGTAGCTAAAAATATCTATTACTAAAACCCAGGCAGTGATTAAAAGGAGTGATTCTCATTCCCAACATGTCGGTAGCTGCTTCTTGGAAAAGAGCCCCACGTGTCCTTTTCTTTTTTTGAACCCATTTCAAACGTACATGGAGTTGCTCGATAGATGGACATTGCCAGTTATCACTCTGCAGCAGTGAGCGCTCTGGCGGCTCCGATAGTAAGCAGCTACAGAAAAATGTCATTCCAAAGTGCTGGGTTATGAACAGCTAACGTGAGAGAGCTTATTTGTGGAGGGAGGTCAGAGGGAAGCAGTGGGATAGACACCAGATTCTCAAGGGTGCGTCTCATACTTGAGTGAAGTCTCAGTACTGTTTTTCCACTTTCTTTCTTCTGCCTATTTTGACATCTGGTCTTATCTTTTTCTTCATTTTTTCAATTAGTGTGCTTTTTTGTTAGGTATTGAAAACATTTAGGAAAAAATTATGTCCAGATACACCACACAATTTAACTGAGAAAAGCTTTGAGAGCACTTTTATGTCGCCATGGAGATGCTTCACAGGGGAAACTTCCAAAATGCACTCTTTTAGGACAACCCTCTGCATTATTAACCGACAGAGCGGGACTTGTTCTGATAGCTATCATGCACCAAACCGATGTGCAGAACTAGCAGCATTCATCATACAGTAAAGAAAGCCGCGAGCCTGTGCAGATAAAAAACAAAAAAGAAAGAAAACCCCTATACAATTTGTGCTTTCTGATTTTTGTTGCAGAGCTAGTCTCTCGGGAAAAATCGTTATCAGCCGGTCATCAAATTTTTCTCGTCACATGGTGTTTATTATTTTGCAGGAGTTAAAATAACAAGTGTTGGCTGCTGTTGCTACGCTGAGCAGCCAATCACTGACAGAACCGACGCCAAAAGTGTTGATGGAGTGTGTCATTGCCAACGGTGCATTACACTGAGAATGCAAGACACATGCATCCACACTCCAGATGTTCCCAACAGCCGATTTTCAGCTTGGTCCATGAAGGGCCTCCGATTTGAAGCTAAGGCTTAGCAGAGCTCCATGTAGGTGTCTGGTGTGTAGAATGGGATTTGTGCTGGTTTCAGCTGTGATTTACTCACCTTCTGTCGATGTAGTGATCGGCTTGGTGTCAGGCATGGAGAGTGAGACGGTCCGCACAGCGCCGTGGTGTGGAGAAGGAGCCAAGACCGGGGTGAAGTGGCCTGGGACCTTTCCAACCCCCTGACCACTGCTGTTAGGCTGCACGTGGGGCAGACACAACCAGAAAGTGATTCAGTCTGAATAAAAGCTTGTCTGAAACAAGGTGATGCTCACGACAAACAGCTCTCTTTTGTGTATGTCATGTGGTGCTAAAAATATCCAGCAAATATTTAAAGCTGACATTTGGACAAATTAAAGTTAACTCTTGTTGTCAGCAACCAAAAACCATAACCTCACAAGAGGACAGAATCTGTCCAGTGACTTCTGTTTACAAGCTCATGTTCACTTGTAAATGTGCATGTGGGTAGATCTCAACAAACCAAGACAAGCATGCAAAAAACTATACTTTCAGTAATTGGTTTAGGCTGAACATCCAATCCCAGTGTCACATCTCTCTTTTTCCCGGGACGTAACTGCTCTGTTTGCTCTGACAAAATTCAAATGAACAACAAAAGGCAGCTGATCCACTCACTCTTAATGCCCCGCCTGAAGAAAAGATTTCAGGACTTTCAGCCGCTGTCTTGTCACAGTTATTACTAATACTCAGGGGGGGCATGAGCAACAATAGCTCCTCAGTCATCAACAATGGATTTCCTACATGATTCTACACAATGATTTTAATGGTGCTCATAAATGGAATTTAGAAGGACCCGGCCGTGAAAAGCCAGAGAGAGCCGTGGAGTGACCTGTTACAATGGTGTGAATGCACCACTATGGAGACTGAGGCAGAGAGACTATATATAGGGGGAAAGGAATAATGGGAGCAAGAGGGAGCTACTCTTTGAGACGGCTGGAGACTGTCTGGGCCGTTCATTTCAAGGCCGCCAAGAGTTCAAAACTCAAACAGGCCTGTTTGGAGAAGAATCGTGTCCACAGGGTTCCCTTCGTTGTGAATAGAATGTTTAATTAGAGTGTAATATAATCTGCGTTAAAGCAAGCATAAAAACATTCTGGCACTTGTCCATGGGATTAAAAGTGCTGTGTTATTTGCAGAAACCCCCACCCCACAAATCTTCCATCCTACCCTAACTGGTCTTCAAGCGCTCTCTCTTCCCAACTGGACCCCACCTCACTAGCCCATCACCCCCCTCCTCCCGTCTTCTTTCTCCAGCACCCCAGCAGAGGGCCAGTTAATTCTGCACAAGAGCCGGGCCCCGGCAACGGCAAATATTTACAACCTTTATCATTCCCTGCGGTTTCTCTCTGGAGTAACAGTCTCACCCCTCCTCCCCTCGTCTAACCCGCTCCATGCTCTGGAGATGGAGCCGTCTACGAGGCCTTTGTTTACAGTGAGAACAGCAGGGAAATAAAACTCACATAAATATCACACGGCTCTCTCATCTATAGAGACGCCTGCGCACTCACACACTGGCCACAGTGTTTTCCCTGAATGTATTAAAGCTTGACGCTATTTAATTTACTACTATGCCTTGATACGGTTTGTGTGTCATGCATGTGACTGCAATAGCTGGAGTTTGGTTGACTTTTTTACGGAGTCCTGCAGTAGTTTTCTTTTTATTTTAAGGTAACGTCAAAAATAATTCTACTAATGTTTTATGGTCTTTGCACTGAGAACTGCATTGAGCTAAAAAATATTTACATTTCTTTTTCATAAATAGCTGACAGAAATGTGAGACTGACAGCTAATTGCGCTTATTTACATCCTTTCATTCTAATTCATATACTACGCAGCTGGGCGAGACAAAAGAGTAGGACAGCAGCCTGTGCATTCACCCCAGCATACAAGCATGGACAAAGAGAAGGGATTCATTTACCACAGTGTATGTAACTCAGGACAGTAGGTGACAATATACTCCCTTTTAACTTATTAGCACTGATTGTTTGTTTTTTTACCCTAAACTTATTACCATTCTGTAATTTTATTTTATTTTCTACATCCATGTGCTCCAAAATATTTAACTCTTCCATCTGACACTGAATGCGCTGTCTGGATTTGACTTTTCAGGCTTCATAATTACTATTTGAACTAAATAGCACAGTTTTTCATTCACTGTCCATCCATCCATTTTTCTGAACCACTTATTCCAAAATAGGGTTCCGCAGTCATTCCTAAGGGCAATTTGGATTGTCCAATTAACTAATTTACAATTAACCTAACCTAAAGGTTTTTGGACAGTGGGAGGAAGCCGGAGAGAAACCACACAGAAAGGTCCTGGTTCCCACAGGGACTTGAACCCAGAACCCTCTTGCTGTGAGGCAACGGTGCTAACCACCACACTACCACCCTTCAACTAATTCCTTTAACCTAATTTTGGGTCAGAGGATGGGTCAGGAACCACTGAGCTTGTACATAGCATCTAGGTGAATTTGGCTTCAGGAGTAACTCCCAACCAGCTGTTAAGATCCAACCTCGATGAATCTAATTTAGCAAAATTACAGTCAGATTGTCTTGTTTAGACGTATATAAAACCAAAATCAGATTGTCTCTGCTCCATTATATCCACAAATGATGTCCAAACATACAGAACCAGTAGCCAGGTTTTTACAAGAACAAACTGGGGTCATGTGAAGTGCATAAGATAACTAAAATGAGAGTTTTTGTAGAGATGCATCCAGAGGGATATCCATGTTGTAATCGATGATTCCAAATGCACCAATAACACAGTAATAAATACATGCAAGAAATTTATCCTATCCTTAATTTCATGAGATAAGTCAGCAGTGGAAGCAAAAAATGATAAGGAAAGGACCTTCAAGCTCACACAATCACACGGATATACCTAAAACAACATGTTTTAAAAAGGAAAAAGGCTGACCTGGCTGCTCTGTGGGCTGGACGGGTCATATGACGGCACGTAGCTCTTGAGGGGATCAGCAGGGTTGAGATGAGGCGGGTAGCGTATGGTGGTGTGCGAGAAGTAAGTAGACGGCGCCGGTGGCAAGATAGCCGAGGCAGAGAACTGCAGGGGTGAGTGTGGAGGGGGGCTCCTCGTTGATATAACTGCCAAAATAACAGTAAAAGGAGGGATGGCGATGTGCATTCAAGTGCAATAATCCTCACTGATACATGAGCATAAATGAATTCATATCTGGACTTTGAACAAGGGATAAAGAGTGACCGGTAACTCACCACTGTGTCCCACACCTGTTAGGCCCGGGTGGTGAGGCTGAGAGAAAGTGCTGAGTCGTGGTGAGGAGTCCTGCGGAGAAGTGGGGCTGAACAGCGGCTTCTCTGGCTTCTTCATGGTGGGAGAGGACATGTCTGCTGGTAGGAAAAGCAAACACGCACAAGAATGTATCTTCAAGGTCAGAAAATGAATACAAGCCTTCCACATTACTTCAGCTACAAACTAAAAAACTGTTTCTGCAAGCATTTGAGAGGGGAAAATGTTGAAAGTGTCACAAATGTCCGTGGCTTTGGTGAGAGCAGGAACTTAAATGTTTCAGGAAACTTTGATTCGATGTTGAGGATGGACCAAATCATTTCCCAAAGCCTCTAACGCTGCCTCTGTTAATCATGACTAAAAGCTAAGTTATGATTCTAATGAAGCAGGATTAGGATCTGTGTGGGAATTTTTGTTTTAAAAGTGGCCTTTCTCACCACTAAATGCAGAACACAATGAAACATGCCCGTGGCAAATTCATTTTTCCACAGACCGAAAACCAGATATAATCTCTGGAATCATTATAAATCACTGGACTTCCCCATGACGCGAAAAACAAGTCTTTTGTCACGTCTAAACTAACAATTAAATCCAGTGAAGTGACACTCTGTCGCAAAGCAGCTGGTCATCAAAACCGGATTTGAGAGTTTGAGACCCTCACGTAATCTTAAATAGAATATTACACTGTTACATCTGCTTTGCTCGGCCTTACACACTCCGACAAGCTACTGTAATTCCCCATGAATAATCCCGAAGGCTCGGATGAGAAAAATGAAAATTGTTAAGCAAAATTCATGTAGCTGTACAGACTAAAAGTATGCTCACAACCTCAACTTACAAGCTGCTCATTACTGTGGCTCGACACTTTCATGAGCAATGCTCTGCTGTCACGGCTGCACAGTTTTCAATTTTCCATGGTGAGACACAAAGTCTCATGATACCACATAGATGCAAGAGGAAAAAGCTAGTGTTTCTTCTTTCAACATTCATCAAGTGCTTTTCCACCCTGTCACAGACACAGAAGAGTATAACTTTCACATCATCCATCTCTTTATTCCCCCAAAACAGGCTGGACGAACCCTAATATTGAGGCATTTTTATAATATCAGCTTTCCTTCCCCTGCATTTACCAACAGCAGGGAAGGATCCACCCAAGTGACGGGAAAAATCCATCATCTCCAGAGGAGCAGGCAACAAAGGTGGTGGGAATTTAGGGGGGTTTCCCAGTCTGAGGTTGCAAGAGGATACACTATTAAGTGTTTTCATTTTGCCAGAGACAAAAAAAACACCTTTGGGGAGACTGATGTCCCTGGTGAGTGTTTCCATTAAAAATAGGAAAATGTTCTGCAGAGGACATTTCCAGCTTTTCCTCTTCTCCTTCAGACTGCCATGTAAAATTAAACTGCTCTCAACAAAGAAACGTTCAACTCTGGAAGCTTAGAAAAGAATGGCCTCAACACATTGACCTGATTAGCTGTCCTAAAAGCGAATGATATATTTTATATTAAATCGGCAAACGTGTGCCCACATGTAATACAATCCACAAAAACGTTTATAGCACTTTTCCAGAGTGAAACATAAAGAGGGAGAAGCAACTTCTGCCCCTACATGGTAAGGTTTTTATCGAACAACAGCCATGTGAAGGAAATGACTGCTTGGCACTTGTGTGTTTCATATGGGTTTAATATCAACCCACATCTCATTTATTCTCTCTTGACAGAATAATAGCTGTCTTTGGAGAGTTTCCTACCCACTTAATTCCCTTTCTCCTCACCCCAAGTGTCTGAGTTTATGCAGTGCAATACTCTCAGGCCTTATGCAAAGGGATATGCTGAAATTTCATGTGCCCACATTGGGTTGTGGCTGAATCCCACCACTGCTGTCTCTTGCGTACCATTTGGTGTTTTCCTCTTGCAGACTCCCTACTGACTGTATTAATCAACTTTTTTTTAAAGCATCGGCCTAAGTTCAAACTAGGGAGAAAAGAAACGTGTGGCTTGTGAAGGACCGGATGGATTTGATTTCCGATTATTCTCTCCATCACAGCGACACAAAAAGTTTCCTGTGTCCCCTGGTGGTTAAACTCAGATGTCTTGTGGGCATAGAATGATCAGGAATCATGGGAGAGTGAGGCCTTAATTAAAGGGGCGATGGGTTCTCTTCAGCTCTAACAGACATTGTAATTAGACGTTTAGGCTGCCCTGTGAGGACCTCTCTCCCTGATGTGCAGAATCAAACATGCGAGAATGCTAACATGTTCCTATGAAGCACATGTCTTTCAGCCTCTCTCTCCCATCAAGCATTTCTATTAACTTATCAGGTGTGCGCTGATTATTACTTCTTCACAAAATCCTAAATAAAAATACATTCAAGCTATAAATCTCAGCTAACCTGTACAGTCTAACTTATTTTTGGAAATGTTGCCAGATACTTTTCCCCCCAAAGGGTCTAAACATTCTAAATAAGGTATGCAAGGAAAAAATGTTTTTTATATTATTAAGAACATTTTCAAGAATACAGTTATATATAACATTTAAAGGCTTACAGCTAACTTTATTTAAAGTAGAGCACACATTAATCTAGCATAATGACAACTGGTGCAAGACAATAGGGATTAAATTGGAACATCAGTTTAATTTGATTTAAACATGAGTGTGGCTAATGATACCCGTGGCTCTCCACTCCGCTAACTGTACTTCATTATTTTACAGAGCAAAGTTTTCTATAACATTTACACATGTGTGTAAAGTAAAATCAAATTAACTGAAACATCTTCACCACTTGGTATTTTCTATTCATTGTCATACTTCATTGTCATTGTCATACATAAACACTAGTGCTGATGTAAAGTATACTGGGAGGGTGAGTTCAGCAGCCAATCAAAGACGACGTGCGGTTCCCTTTCAGTCTATTTACATGTGACAAGGATGGAAGATCCCCTTATCCCCTTATCCTTCAGCAAATTCTGTCAATATGCTCTTGTGAAACGCTGAGCTGTGCAAAGTTGCACTCCGGGTGTTTGTGTAAGTGCATGAATGTGACGGAGGCGTTACAGGCGGAATATAGCCACACCTGATAAACTGCCCGTGAGTAAATAGGAGCTGTCATGTAAATTCAGAATAATCACCTCCATCTCGGTCGTGCCAGTTTGCCCGACTGCTTGCTGGTGAGCTCGGGGACGAGTAGAAGTCGGGTCCTGTTGGGCTAGTGTCCATGTTTTCCTCCATGTTGGCAGTTTTGGGCCTTTTGCTGCACACATAAGGAAGGTTATGGCTTTTCATGAATTTCAAAGGATCGTCAGTGTTCATGCAGGGCCGATGAACTTGAACTATTTACACCATTCTTGTTTGCTGAGAGGACAGACACCTCTCAAATATTATTATTGAACCAAGACATGCAATATGTCTTTTTTAGCTAAGCTAATGCTGCCTTGCATTTACCATAAAAGTTATAAGAGCTGGCTATGATGTCACACCACAGCTTAACATGTTGAAGGCTGAAGAGCCAGTAGAATTAACTTATTATTCTGTTCACTGAGCAGGCTAACTGTTATTAGCACCACAAGCTGATAACGAAGAAGACAGCTGCTAATAAACGTATTTCTGGAAATTGGCGCAGCTATCAGCACTTATGCCAGCCATGTTGGATTTTCAGCTCATGGCTGATGAGATTGGCCTTACTTTGCTGGTTGGCCTTACTGAGCTTTGCTGTGAATCCAAGCAGAATCCAAGATTTTGTTCAAATTACAACTTAGAAAGGGCAAATTCCGGGTTCAAATGGAACGCACTATTGAGGGGGCAGACTTGTTATCTTAGCTACATTAGAGATTATGTTTGATCACTTTCCTTGCAGGAAAGAAATTAACTTTTTAAACCAAATTAACAAAAAAATCTACATTAACTTCCTTAATAGGAATGTCTCTTTGCTAATAATACAATGTGAGAGGGAAAAACACAAAAAAAAAACTTGGCAACAGAAGACTTGAACATTTTTTTTTTCCAACTCTTTTTAGGCTGGAAGTGAGCCTGACCTGCCAGGTGGGGAGGACAGGGAGCGATGCAGTCCTGCGCTGGAGTTCAGGTCGTGGTAGTAGGGCTGGCTGGGCATGTCAGCCATGGAGAAGGGTACCGCTGCGCCATGGGTGATGGGCACTGTAGAGGACACAGGAAGGAGCTCAATGTCACAGGTTTGCAGTTTTCTCAGAAGGAGATCTGTCTACCTCAATCCTTGAATCTCAAGACACACTACTGTTATTGATGTTTAAGAGGGCCTGGGCATCAGATTAAGAGCTCACTACTCACAGGTTCAAACTCGGAGCATTACAGATGAGCCTGTAAGACGACTTACAGATTTACAAGTAAATTCGTTAATTTTTATGTTTATCGGTAGTATCCCGAATTACAGTATCCTCATTACGAAATGTACATCAAAATGGAGATGGAATCTGTTGTGAATGCTTTAGCTTAAAATTTCTTCTAGCGACATTTGTGTACAATTAGATTTCATACAGTCTCTGAAGAACATTTAACCATCACCCTCTCAACATCCTCGGCAGTTTTCGCAGCTCTTCAAATTCCAGTAAAATACTTAGCGGTCTCTTCACAGGATGACTTATAGTGGAGGGAGGGCGATGATTTTCTCACTGTGGTCAAGGTGAGGGATATTGTTTCACGGGAGTGTTTACAGAACAAAAGGGGTTAGCCACCCATCCTCACACTCTCCCCCCGTCTCTCACTTTCACTTGCTTCAGTGTGTGGCCCATGTGGCTGCCTGCAACTGGAGTGGTTGGTTGGTTTGGAGTGGATGAGTGGATGAAGTGTGTGGCGCCGTCTGTTGTGGTCTGAGGTTCACCACTGGCACGATCCCTCCGCCAGCCTCCACCCTGGCAGCCCACTAGCTCTGGCAAAGGCCCCTACCCGCTGCTACCCACACCGAGCTGTCTGTGGAGGAATGCATCCGGCCCGGGGACATTGAATGCAGCATCATTGTTTTCTTTTGTGTTCCTCTCTTTTTTTATTCATGGTTTAGGATACCCCCAACCATCTCTCTGTGTGGTGGTCTGGCTCTCCTCTTGGCTCCGCGCAGTGTTTTTTTTATGCCACTTGGCCTCCCTGCCAATCATCTCATTAAATGACTTTGGCTTTTACTTTTCAGTCAAAACAAAAGGAATGAAAGTAACGCATACAAAAGAGATCTCTTACTTAGCTTTAAAAAAAAACAAAAACCAGTGGCACAGTCTCACACTTGCAGCTGGGGCTGCCGCTGCATTAATTAGTGTCCTCGTCCAAATGCTGGACTGCAATTCAGCCTTGAACTCCGCAGCTCCCTTTGATGGACTTCAAAGAATGTCTCAACAGGCAGGAGAGTTGGGAGAGAAGCGCGATGATGGACGAGCGGCTGCTTAGATATCTTCCCAGGGAGCGACTGGCTGAGTGAGTGACAAGTCCTGTGCGTCCGGCGACCTTTTTAAAATTCCAGCTCGACTTCAGTCGGCTTTAGTGAAACCAGCCTCTGTCACATGAGAGCAAACATGGCAGCTCAGAGGCCATCTGGTCAGGGGGCAAATTAAACACTACACAAAAACATAGTCATCCAGACATTCACCCGTGTGGCAGCGATTTGAGTACTTTCGGGGAACCAAAGGAAACAGTCGAGCCGATGTGCGTAGATGCTGTTGTATGTTATGGATGAAGTGCAAGTCCGGCTTTACAGACTGGAGCATTATTTTTTCAAACGCAAATATGACATGATATTAACATGTCATTTCAAATACAACAAAAAAAAACCAAAACTGAGCAGTTTGATTATAGTCTATCGGTGGGAATTCCTGGGTCCAGCGCTTCACAGAAATCACACGTCTCTTTGACTCCCCCCGTCGCTCTGGACTTGGCTGCTGCGTGCTACAACGCACAACTATCACGCCGTTGGTATGTTGCTTTTGACTGGAGTCTTTGTGCTCGCTGGCTACAGTAGCTGCCTGGGCTCAGGGCTGCCGCAGGTAAGCGGCGCCTTGAAGTGCCCTCGGCCATCAGAGGAGTCCTGGGAGAGCAACCGTCAACGACTTTGCAGGGTGGAAAACATGTCCGTACAGATGAATGCAGGCTCACACAGACAGCTGCACACTCGAGTGTTATCTTATTGCAAAGGAGACTGGCCAAACTGGATTTACCACACCACAGCTGTGTGGCTGGATTTCAGTTAGCACAGAGATTATGAAGAAAAGCAGGGTTTTATGAGGCGGTTGAGAGTGGAGTCCCTTTATTTCCCCCCACACATCAAGCTCTGTTGTTTTTGTCCATGACACAAAAGGTAAAAGCAAGAATATCCAGGTGTTTTGAGGACTTCTGAGCAGACTGCTTTGAATGCCTGTGTGAGTCTAGACAGGCTGATCGCACTCTGACTCACATGTTAACTGTGATGCACCTGTTACACCTTTAGCAAAGAGATTCAGTAGTGTCTTGGCGCGAGTCTCAGTTTAGACAGGCGGCTTCAGTCCGATCGTGCATCTTATCGATGATAAGAAAAAGAAAAACCAGAGGCACCTGCGTGCTGGAGATATGCAGGCTGTGAAAAAGCCAAACAATAACGTGTGTACTTACTTCTGGACACTCGCACCAGCTCTGCAACACTGAAGACTCCTGATTTGATGAAACTGTCTTCCAAATAGACTGCACACAGAGGGATGATGAATATATGTTATTACAGCTCGGATTGTTGCTGTTACACACATCCTAAATGACTAGATGTAGAGCAAAAAAGGCAGTGTGAAAACTGACATTTTTCCTTTTGTATTATGTCAGTGTCTTAGTATAAAACAGACAATGCCTTAAGAAATCATCTGAAACATTTGGCAAAAAAAGAATTAAATGTCTACTGATCATCTGTGTTATTTTAACATATGAGGCTCTCCTGATAATGTTTACTTAATTTCATTTGCCTTTTTTTCTTTAGCTAAATTCAAGACGTACACACATACACAAAGCAGGCACAGCTTAGCACAGGGGGAATTTGAAATTATTCTTAAAAAATGGTGGGACTCAGTAAGAAATAATCTATTCTCACCTGGGATTTCACCCCCCCAAAAGGGAAAATTTAGTGGTGGAATCTTAGGCTGAAAAGAAGCGGTCGCATTTGTTTTGCATTTGACATATTTGAACTGAAACACGCGGCAGCACAGAACCCTACTGCGCGGCCTTGTAAAGAGTGACAGGACAGGTGTGTGTGTGTGTGTGTGTGTGTGTGTGTGTGTGTGTGTGTGTGTGTG
>JABUIW010000074.1:975320-1009534 GCA_013363375.1 Menidia beryllina
GTGTGTGTGTGTGTGTGTGTGTGTGTGTGTGTGTGTGTGTGTGTGTGGAGAGGAGGAGGGAGTGACATGCAGACTCCTGCTGCTGGGAGAGCTACAAACCAGCCCGAGCTCAACTGCTGATTTAATGCTGAAGTAAAGGCGAAAAACTCTTTGGCTACACAGTTTTGCTTTGATGCCGTTTTGGAGTGTAAAAAACACCCCAAAAAAATCAAATTAAAGACTAAATTAAGAACATGGATTTCTTAAATCTATATGTATCTACATCTATAATTATAATAAATCTATATCTATATATATTTTTATAATGTAAACAAAAATACAGTGAAATTCACAGGAAGTAAATAAAGCGTGTTTCAAGCCCGCCAGATTTTTATCTCCTGTTTTTAGAAAACCACTCTTAGACTAAACAGATGACAGTCATAATATATTTTCTGCTGCGCCGGTGCATTAGCGCAAGGTCTGTATGACCTGCCCAGAATTCAGGAACACTCATCGGAGGCTGTCAGTCAAGTGAAACATCCAGGCAAGTTATTGACACTCGAATGAATGTGGCTCAGCTTTGATTCACTGCCGATGGCACTCGGTCAGTGCCAGAAGGATAGCGAGGTATCTCCATTGGCACCTACGAGGCTTAATGCCTCCTGTGAGCCAACAGCTTTTGCAAGCAAACGCGCCACCAGTGAAAGCCTTCCAGGCCTGAGTCACTGGCTCCCCAGTATGTTTTCCTTGGCAGTGGCATCAGCAGAACCTGCTCTTGACGTTGAAGACTAATTATACTTAAACTATTTTCATTCCAGCATTGTGACGACACGGCTTAGGTCAGTCCAGGAGAACGCCAGCCGTTACACCGTTAGAGCGGATCCCCTGCAGCTCTGCTCTGCTAGCTCACCCCGTTTGGGCTCAGCTACAAGCCAGAGGCTCAGTCTGCTGGAAGCACAACTGAAGCTAACAATATCATCAAACTGCAATCTCCCTCGGTAGAGCAAACCATGAAGAGCGAAGGAATTTCAGGACTTCCCAATTTCCATTTTTAAATAATTTACAACAAAAGCTTATCTGCTGTGTTTTCAGGTTATAACCCATCCAACCCAATAAAGGGGTAAACAAACCTATAACAAAAGATACATCGTAAAAAAAAAAATTTAAAAAGCGGAAATGTTTAGATCCACTTGACACAGGCTCGTGTGTATGCGTCTTGTTAAGCTACAATGCAATTTTGGCAGCGGAAGGCATCGCTATTTTGCCTGCAAGTCACAGAGTTCACAACCCTATTTTAACTAGGTATGGTGTACATAAGCCGCAGTACAGTGGGGCGAGCTGGAGAGGAACAATAGAGTGATGACAGGAGGGAGGAGGGAGAATAACTGCCACTGTACATACCTGGAAGAGGGTTTTTGCCTGGCTCATTGTTACTTGGACTTCCTGACTGCTGCGAGTCTGCGAACACACATAGAGAGGGGCGAGGGGGGGTTAGCATAGGAACATACCATCTTGGTGAATCAGAGTTTTCTTAAAAGCATTGATTCTAAACTGAAAGGAAAGAAATCAGATCTGTGTAAGTAACCTTTCCTGAGTGTTTAAAGGTTTTTCCTTATCTGCTGTACCAGTCAAGTAGAGCGCACCCACAGGAGATTAAACAAGACAGCTTTGTTTGCACAGTGCTATCATTAATGGGAGGGCAAACTCGGGAAAAAGTTCTGTCTGAAGCAGAATAGCCTAAAAACTTTGTAGCAGCAGATCTCTCTGTAATTTTTCAAAGGTGGACGGGGAGTAGCAGGGGGGGTGGGGGGATTCAGAATGTGTTCGGTCCTGCTGTGCAAGGTACAAGCACAGAACAAAACATGGAGAGAGGGTACGAGGGGCGGGGGAGACGCAGGGAAACATGAGTGGAATTCTTTCCACCGGCTACAGCGTGCAGGGTTTGGTATGAAGCGGCCCTCGCTGATGCCTTTTACCTTAGAAACCTCACCAGGAGGGCAATGTATCATTCCTCTGCCGTTCCTGGTCTGATCACTGACAGGCAAAGGGGCCTTTTTCCTTTTATGTTACATGGCGCGAAAGTTGTGAAACATCAAAATTAGGGGCATAAATCACTATCAGATTTCGATCTGTGAACGCTGTAATGGTGACTCAACCCACGGGGGCCTTGAACTCCAGCATGGAGCTGCGCAGAGCTATGCCAAACGGTTAATAGCGGCGTCTGAGCGGACCCCTCGTAATGATTCAAACTGGCCCGAGCCCACACAGGCCCTGAAACCGAGAGGACGCAATGAGAACCAGAAGGGAGATTACCATCTACACCTTTAACATGTGACAGCTTTAGCATGAGAGGCAAGAAGCTGGAGAGACGGTGAACTCAGATACCCTCGCCTTGAAACAACACCCATTTTCCTGCTGCAGCTCTCATGAGCTGTGTTACAGAGAGAGGGAAAGAGAGGGGGGTGGACGAGCAGGAAGAAAAAAGTTGAAAGATTTATTCCTTTCTTGTTCTCTCTGTATGTCGCTCTCCCCCTCTGTCTTGTTCCCCCACTCCTAAATTTGACTATTAAACAGCGCTGCAAAAACAGAATGTTCTTGGCTGAAGCTCAACAATGACAAAGTAGGGAGGGAAAAGGCCCATACGTTAAGCAGAAAAAAATTTTCGACTGAGCCCTAAAACCGACTGACCAGTGCACAAGTTAGTGCCTCAATTCAGATCCCTGCTCAAAACCCCCAAACAGCAACCCGAGTACCTTATAAATCCCTCACGTGAGAAAGTTGTGGTTGTGTGTGAAAATTATCTCCAGCGTCATTTTCACTTTTTACCCAGCGCTCAAACTATATTGTACAACCCTACAAAACAACGAACAGCAACGGCTCAATGACCAGATAATTACTGGATTTGTTCCATTCAAAATCCCTTAAACGAGTTCTCAATCATCAAATTTATGACAAGATTTTTTCAATACTAAAATCGGCATCACATCACAAATTGCATACACACACACATACACACACATAGACACGGTGGAAATAATTTTTTGTCGGCAAAGGGTGCCTTGCGTGGATTTGCCACGGCACACGTCCACAAAACGATAGCGAGGAACTGACTTTGCCCCCACCACCATCACCACATTCCACATTCAGAGTCATCCATCAGTCTCGTTGAGACTGCCAACTCCGTGCCTGGGTCCCGGGAACCGCTGAGAGCGCGAGAAAAGGCAGAGGGAGCGAAAAGAGCACGAGAGACCTGCTTGGAGGCGAACGCTGGGGGGGCGGCGCGGAAGAGACAACGGCTCCTGTTCATTTAGATAAGAGCTTGTCCTTCTTTTTTCCCACGTCTACTATCGGAGTCGAACAGGTAACCAAAACAAAAAAGAACAGATGGCTGTGGCAATTAGAGATCCCAGGCAGCATCTTCCAGCATGAGGCCCCCTCAGCAGCACCAGGAGAGACCACCTGGATGACTCGAGGTGGGATGCGAGCATATGGCACATCTGCCAGGCCTGCGCCGGAGCAGGAAACACCCCCCCTATTGCATTACATTTTACCTCTAACCCCAAAAGGGCAGCTTTCCGCTCCTTCCCTTTTTCTGGGTTATTGTGCTATTCGACCAGGCTCTTGCACATTTGAGTGGCTGTGAACGTTCAAAGGTTGAGTTTGCTTTTGTTTAGTCTGAGCTCAGCCTCTAATCCACGTATTAGTAATTCAACAGGTATTAAAAATGACATAAGTCAAATAAGCCAGGACTCAAAAACTTTTAGCAAATTTGAGTTGAAATCTTTTTTGTAAAGGCTGCAAAGAAATAGTAGTGGAGCGGTGGATTATTTTATTAGGAGCCCGGGGCCCGGTGTCTGTATCTAATAGGTGTCCTGTGCAGAAGCCCGGCCAATCTGATAGTCTTCAAATAAACAGTAGTGTAACCTGTAAATAAACAGTTGCGGTCAAGGAGGCTCGGCTTTGCCCTGGGAGCTTGGCAGGGCTACATCGTCGAGCCAGACACCACATACACGGCCCCTCACACACACACACATATACACACACGGCCCTTTTCCAAAAACAACATTTCTTGGCACCCTCCGTCCCTGCCACTTGTTTAAATAAACAAACCAGTTCACGAAGGAAGGGAAAAAACAGCCCCACGTATGAATCAGATTATCTGCTGTTACTCAGCAAATACTAAAAAAAAAAGGCGGAAAAAAAGGGAAAGTTAGGGGAGGGGAAAAACAAGCAGCAGAGGGGGCTTGTGGGTATTTTGGATGTGTCCACGAGTTCTTACACCTTCTTGTCCGGTGGGATACTTATCATACCACTGTAACGATTAGGGCAATTAGTGGTAATGGCAACAGAAATCTGGCTCGGCAAGAAAGTTTCTAAGTGCTTATGAGGTTTCTCCACACCCAAGTGTGTTACTCGCCTGGATTTTATAATCAGTAAAACCCTCGCACACACTCTGCATAACCCACCCTCTTCATTTTTGGCAGGAGACCCACTCTGTTCCCACTAAATGGTGGGACGCATATGCACGTACGCACAGTGAGGATTAAATTAGCCACACAGTTTAGGAAACTTACTTTTCTTCTTCTCCTTCTCCTCCCCCCCCAACCCCCTAAAAGCGTGATGCACGTCTCCAACCCGCAAACACTTGCAGACACGTCCAGATATCCTCCACATAAAACCAGCGTGAGCGCGCGCCACGCACGCCCCGCAGATGCATACCGCTGTCGACATTTCAGGAGGAGAAGCCTGTCTGGCAGCCATTTTATGCCGAGCAGGGTTCTGTGCACATGTATAGCGCTCTGGCTGCCAGAGGCATGGGTCCCGAGCCAAGATGCATTTCAGCAGCCCGGGGAGGCAGAGGGGAGGGGGGGGGCGTGCGGAGGAGAGGAGAGGTGGAGAGGGGTGGACTCCCGGAGAAGTAGGGAAACAGAGAGAGGGAGAAAATATCGACCTAATTACGGAGCAGCTCTGATGCGTAATGTTTCGACAATACAGCTGCTCCTGAGTAAATATTTGATGTGGCCAAGCAGACTTTCTTGTCGGTGTCCTCCTGCTTTTCTTTGCTCATCCGGAGACTTCGGTTTATCCTTCCTTGGAAACACACAGCAGAATATGTGTGTGTGTGTGTGTGTGTGTACGGCAGGGTCACACAAGACTTGACGGAGCACACGAGTGACTGTACATGTGCTGGTATGTAACGTGAGTGTGTGTGTGGTTTGTCTCATGTCCTCCTGTGCTCCTGCTTTCTATCATTCACAGCTTTGTGGATGACCTCACACCACTCGGGCTGCTTTCCAGCAGCCAACAGAACCTGCTCCCCTCTCCAGATCTTTCTTTCTTCCCCTCGTTATCTGTCCATCACTGCCCCTGTGCCTGCAACAGTATCCGTCCCCTATTGTATCTTTTCATACCCGCCTGTGTGTATATCTGCTATTCTGTGCGTCTCAATGTGTCTTATCGAGTGGAAAGCTCCCACTACAATTTTTTTTTGTTTCGGATTACTTGATTCTCTCCTCCTATCTCCTTTTTTTAAACACTTTCCTTTTAATGTTTCCATCTGTCTTGCTCCTCACTCCCGTTTATCGCCTTTATTAAACGTCCCCCTCTCTCTCATTCGGTCTCTTTGTCTCTCTATCTCTGTCTTTTCTCCCTCCCTTGCGCTTTGTTGTCTAAACAAAGTGGCCTTTATCAGGATGAGCCGCAACCCAAACAAGCCAAACAAAAGATATGGGCGAGAAAATCTGCCCGCAGAAGAGGGAGGATCTTATCGTGCCAGCCTTTGTGTGCCAGCCTGCCAACTGGTGATGCCCCCCACTGCCGACCCCTCCCCGAACACACACACACACACACACATACACACACACACACATTCTGCCATCCAAACCCCCCCCGCCCGCCTCCAGCAGGGCTCACGCACGGCATTCTGCAAACGGCTGGCACCTGACCTGGCCGAGAGGAGAGCGATACTGACGCCGAGCGTGAGGGGGTGATAAATGCTGCGCCATCTTGGGGTGGCATTGTCTCAAAAGGACGATGAGCTTTGGCGGAGCAGCAAATCAAAAAACCCAACGGCAGAAAAGCCTCACGGTTTACTTACTTTATCTTTATTTGGCAAGCCTGGGTGCTGGACCCCAGCACTTTGTGATTACCAAATATAGAAACCTGCCTCTGCCTACAGCTTATCCATGCCTTATTGTGGGTTTGATTATCAGTGATTCTTTGTAAAGACAGAATTAGATTGCACTATGTTTATCCGGTAGCAGCTATACACAGTGTGACACTGTAATGATTATCTTATAATTGGAACAAGGGACGTATTTCTTGTTGGCTTAAAGGAGCACCTGGTAATCCGGATAGCTTCCCTATCAAATGACGGGGAATGCAGGAAAAGTGGATACAGGATGAGTTACACACAAACACACCCACACACAGAAAGACGAATGTGAGAGAAAAGTAGAGTGAAAGTGAGAGGGGCAAAGTTGAAATGTCTGTGAGAACAATGAAATCTTGCCTTCCCCCCCCCCCCCTCCAAGACAGACACCACAAACTCGTTCAATAGAGCAGGAGGGGAGAAACGCACACACACAAATTCACACGCACACACAGCAGGTCTGTCGGGGTCTTGAGACTTATGGAATCAAGTGGGATCCCAGCCCAGACGGGAACAATGAGAAGCCGCAGCGCCTGCATGTGTGTGCGCGGCTGATTGCGTGTGCCCGGCTCCCGTGTACCTCCCCGCATCCGTGTGTCTGTAAACCCGAGCACGCTCGCGCCCGCCGCCGCCTCGGCGTGCGCGCCCGGGACCTCAATGCGTGTTTGTTTCTAATGGCTGCATGCTAATGCCAGCCAGGAGCGGGCACCTCTTTCTCCGCGCCGAGCCTCTGTGCCTTCTCCTCCGTACACTCTCACGGCAATGAAAAGAGGAGAGCATTTCAACTGAGCCGGGGGGACAACAGGCTCCTCATTGAGGTCACCAAACAGCGTGGACGGGGAGGGAACGCATTCTGTGGCGAGTGGGCCTTCAACAGCACTCTGAATGGCCCGGCGGATCATTAGCCGCACCGGCCCCGGGAGAGGAGACGGGAAAACCTGGCGAACACAAAGGGATAACACCGCCTCAAAACGAGGGATGCAGATGAGGGTTAATCTGTCCAAATTCAACCTCCGCACCACTTCATTTGCGGGATAAAGTTGACCAACCTTTGAACAGATGCACGCATGGCATGCATTTGCCGTGCGAGGGGGTGTATGGAGGAGACATTTAGAAGCGGCTTTCATTGGGTTTGTCATGCTACATTTGCACATTAAACGCGCGCGCCCTGGCACAGCCAACACGTGTGCACAGACAGCGGCACGCCGCCCGCGTCCCGCCGCAAGCCGCTCGGCACGCCGCGGCGCAGTCAGCGAGCTGGCCGCAGACAAACGGCACAACACGACGCGACACAGTGGCTCATCTGTCCCATGAAAAATGAGCAGGCTGCTCTGCAGTCAGCACGCCGCGGCCCGCCTAATGTTTCCACCTCCTCCTGTTCTCACTCCGCGTGGCCTTTTCTCACAATGTGGCCTTTCCCTTTGGATTTTTTATTGCATTCCCTTTTTTTTCCTACGCCATTGACTAAAGCCTTTCTACTCTGTTCCTGTGACTGTCCACTGAGCTTTGTGCTCACACACTTTATCTTTCACTAAACCGGTAACACAGTAAACTACAGTCAACCATTTCTACTGCCCAGTAATGCCCATAATGAGCTGATTTTTCAGAAATCATTGTGGAAAATGTCAAAGATATTTTTTTTTACAACTTCAAACTAATTTAGTCTTTATGGACGGTTTTTATTCTATGACTGCTTAAAAATTTTGTTATCATTGTAGAAAAATATCAGGCCTTTGACACTGGCTTAAGACTAAGTCGCTGCGAGATGTCTGTTTTCATCTTTCACACGTTTAATCAGCATCAGGTCTAGTCTGTGAGAAAAAAGGAGAACTTTGCATCTGTGTTAAAACAATGGGCCCATCAACAGCCAGTCTCGCATCTTTTTGGTATGCACCAAACAAACAATTAGCTTTGTTGCGGTGTAATTGACTGGCAGGGCCGGGTGGCATTTACATTCACCCGCTGTTGCCACCCCACTATTCAGCATGCTGGGGGGAAAAAATAATAGGTCCATATAAGGGTGCAAAGTTGGCTGCATCTCTCTGGTTTGAAGACACTGCTTCTTTTTTTTTTTTTTAAAGTAGTGGCAAACTTCCAAGCAGGAGCATTTCTTTTTTTAATGCGGTGTCTGTGAGGGAAGGAGGGGAGGGAGGGAGCAGTGAGGACGAGACTATAGATTTAATTATGCATGCGTGTTTTCTCATTCATTGTAGTGGTGGGAAGGAGAGACGGAGAGGGGCCGGGGGTGTGCGGTGGGACAGTCGGAGGGGGTGGCAGACCAATGACATTCCGTCGTTGTAGCCCTCCTCCTCCACACACACACACAGAAGCACACAAGGAGCAGTCTGGGACAGAGCCGCTATAGGCTAATGAGGTGACACTCACCGTCTGGAGACTAGCCAAAACAGTCCATTAACTCCTAGCCAGTAGTTAAGAGGAGAAGAAGGAGAAAGGTGGTGGTGGGAGGGTGCGGAGGAGACAAGAGGAGGCAGATGAGGGAGCGGGGGCAAATGGTGAGGTGGGCGGCTGGCTGGCGGTGGGCGGAGCCTGTGGCGGGCTGGGGGAGTTGGAGGAGCGGGTCTGAACTCTTTCAGGATGTGAGGGTGGGGGGTATTCCTGCAGTTTTGTACTTGTGAATGAATCAGTGGGGTGGCTGGTAGAAGTGGGGGCCGTGCACGAGCGTTCACTGTCGGTGATTATGCTCTGCGGTGGCAGCTCTTGAGGAAACGTAGGGCTGTGTGTGTGTGTAAGTGTGAGATGGAGCGAAGACGGTGGGGTGGGTGGTGGATGAGGCCAAAAAGAGAGGACAAGGGAGATAGATTCAAAACCCCCCAGTCAGGCAGACAGACCTTTGACAGAGGAGCTCTGTGATTTGCCTCTTTCATCTTCTGAACCCCCCTATCCTGTTGGATAATTATGAGACAAATGCACCGGACCCCTGCTGCTTGAGTGGCAATGGGCATTGGAGGCCAGAAACACAGAGAGAGGGTTCAAACCTGCACGTCTCGACTGGTCCGGGGGGGGGGGGGGGTCAGAGGGGATGAGGGATGGCGGGGCTGTTTGGGGGTCTGGGAAACTCCCAACTCTCCCAAGAGACAAGTTGGTCTACAGATCAGAGTTCAGGGACAGCCGAGTTGTGATACTAACGAGGCTTAACTGATTTTAGCCACAAGCTTCCTTTCAACTTCCAAACCCGCACATGCAGTAAAGAAATATGGGCTTTCAAACCTACAACGAAAAATGCTTTCAGGCTTTTAACTTGCAGCTGGCAGAGTTAGACCAGCACACTACTTATTGTTTTATTGGTTTATTTGATGTCTTGCTCTGGTACGCACTGATAAGAGAGTCAAAGTTAACAGCGGCCAATGTTACCTCCATTTTTATCTCACACCAAACACCAAAGGCCTGATAGCCTGAGGGAGACGTGGAAACACCAAAACAAATGAAAAAATCTGTTACTCTGTTTTCAATTAAGGAAACAAACAAACATGCAAGTAAAATGCTCAAACTTCTGTTAAAGAGCATCATTCTAAATTAAACTAAATACTGTGTTAGAGGCTGTTTTCATCTGGACATTTACAGATGGAGCCGACTTGAACTCCTTTCCCTTTGTGATAAAACATGACTTTCCCCCAGTCTTGCGTCCGTTTGGCTTCTGCCAGTGATGTGTCACTGATTGTCAGCGCTCGCCGCGGCGTGAGGCCGCAGCCAAAGGGGACTTCCCACTGGCGAGAGCTCCGGGCCACGACTGGGTGCTCCCGCACAGGGCAAAATGGCTCTCCTCCAGCTGGGCGAGAGGCCACCGAGGATCCCTGCCACCCATTGCCACTGTTTGCGCTCCAAGAACTGTGCCAAGCAGGCAGCAGCAAAATGCACACAAACACACACGCCCACACACACCTTCAAGTGGGGACATGGAAGGAATTATCCGATCATAGAATGCCACCACATCTAAGACCAGATCTTGGCCCAAAACAGACAAAGAAAACAAAGCGTGCACTCATTCAGATGATTTTGCTGGCAATGCCTCCCTGGAACGGGACATAGGCTGCAGAAGGAGGGGGAGAGAGAACCACAGAGTTTAATGTGTCATTACAAGCATAAAAACAGACTACTGACTTTGCCAACAGATGTCGAGCCAGTTTCTTTTTACCATTACAGCTCCAGTAGGGAACGAGGAGGCAGGTGCAAGTCCCGCTTTCTTTTTAACAATCCATGCTGCTCTGCTGCTGTATCATCATTTCTTCTGATCTGTTTCTCATTCAAGCATGACAGGGAGAGATGTGGGGATCAAAACCTCTGAAATGTGTACGGGACTGACAGCGGAAATTGGAGACCAGGTTAATCTCAAAAGTCTTCCTTAGTCATAATCAGATCAATTTCAATTCCTTTTTTATAGAAAGCAAAACTCCGGTATCCAGTTCTTAATGTGGATTACATTTACACACAAGGTTTTATTCATTCAAGCAAATCTCTAAAAGCCTAGAGCCTAATACTCCTCACATCTTACCCAACTCCCCATTCTGAACGGTAATGATGGAAAGATGTTTTAACTCTTTAGTGTGTAAGCTGTTCAGATGCGGCAGACCCACTGAGGAGCGTGCTGGTGGTTTAAAAGCAGGCTGCATGCCGCATGGCCAGTAAAACCCCTCCTTTCCCGTTAATGAGCCTGGAGACAGGGCTTTCAGAGGCCCCCGTCAGAGCGGGCCCAAATCAAAGCCTCCAAAGGGATTGAGTCTCTGGGGCAGGAGGGTTCACAGAGGGAGAGGGGTTTAGGTGTTTCCAATGGCACAAGATCCCTGAATGCAGCTTCTAGGAAAATGAGGAAAATTAAAGTAGTGATTTATCAAAAATATTCCTTTGGAATGGTTAAATTCTCATTTGGAAATCAGTGGTCTGCAGCTGGGCAACAAGAGGAATAAAAATCACAAAATAGACTCTCCTGTAACTTTTGAAAATTATGTCTATCATTACCCGTGACTAGGTCGGGGAGCTGGAAGTCATGCAAACACAGTGGAGTTACTTGGCTCCTTGTGGACCCTCCAATTGTCTGGAAATATCCAGCTGACAGCAGCGGAGGTGTGAAGTCAGTTTCCCATCACCGCAAAAAGGCCCAACACCATCCCTTTTTTTTGGGCCTCACAGAATGATCAAACAGCAAATTCTGCCAATCAGGTTAATCAGAATTCCCGCTTTGCCTCTCCACAAGTGCGTGATTTTTGAATGAACCAGAAGTGCATGCCAACGCACGGTGTTCCTAGTTTCTTTTAGGGTTTGATACCATTTGAGACCGAGGTTAATACGTCTTGGCCTCTGACCCTGCAAAGGCAGAGACATTACTGAGCGTGAAACAGAGAGCGTGCTGGACCAAACAAAGGTGTACAGCAGGCATGCACACATGCCCGCTCTTCCCTCCCTATTTAGGTCGACAATGTAAAGAGCCTTTGTTTTGACATGTTTTCTGGGCAGCTGCCAGAATGCTGGGAACATACACAGAACAATGACATGTGTCATCAATCCTCACCCAGCAGGTTTATATTTGTTTGCAGGCACCTTGAATGTAGTGGTTTTGTAATCAGATTCTGGCTCTGATAATGGTAAGAGGGAAGATTCCTTTTTTTTGTTGTCGTTAAAGCAACTCTAAGTTATGCTGTCCTCGCCGTTTCAGCCTTTCCCACGAGACTTCCAAACTATAATCTCTTGAAATATTTGCACAGATGACGGCAGCGCTGGGCTGTTTTGACATAGAGCAGCATGAGCAAGATCTGGCAGTCACTTTTTCCATCAATTCTCAGCTCAGGAACAGGAATTCCCCTTTAACCGCTTTTCTCTGTAACCCACCCGCCTCCCACCAACCCATGTACGCCTCCCAGCACTCCTTCCTCCACTTCCTCATCCCGCTAGGATCTGTCCACTCAGGGCCGTGCTGCAGGGGCTCCAACATTACCCCATTTCCATTCATCCAAGCGGCTTGTTTTCACTTTCTCTAAAATGCCAAACGTTCCCTTACAGAGATCAGGGGTGGATGGGAGGCTTGGTGGAAAGGAGGCAGGATAATAACAGTTAAGGTAGTTCCTGTTCTGACTTGGTTCAGCTCAGGAAGACGAGCGAGGCCAGCAGGACCGGTCTGTTTATGTTTCGGGTTTCTGGGAGGATCATATCTGTGCTGTAAGGAAAATGCTCATGGAAACGTTGTGCCTGTTTGCATTCTCCCACATGTCACGACTACTCCCCCCAGCAACACCAGCTCTAGCTTAAAGAAACATCCCCCACGCACTTTCACTGACATTTCATTTTTACTTCCTGTAAAGCCTACGTCATGTGCATTCAAAAAGATCTCCTTTAAGGTGCTTTCGACTACTTTCGATTCACTTCCAAACTTACAAATCCTTTAAGAGCATTACACCCCAAACATCTTCAAACAGTCTGCTTTGCCAGCTGTCATTTTACTGTAGTCACAAACGCATTCTAAATATACAAAACCTGAAAACATTCACGGATTTGAGGTTGATTTTAAATTATTAATTGCACTGATTCGGTGTGCAATCTGTTTAAAGGTCATAAAAATAATCTCCTGATACTCGCCACAATGTTGCATCATGGGAACTGGAAGGAACATCAAAGGGCCACCACTGGAGCAAACTCTGTAATCCCCCTCCTGGCAAGCTCCTACATATATACATGTGTCCTTGCCAAAGTTTTTTTTTTCTCCCGAGGGCCTGCTTGAATGTGCATGTAGAAAACACTATCTCTTTACAGACACAACGGGTTTGGAGCAGTCACAGCTTTTGTGAGGTTGGCAGCCCCTGCAGGAACGCTTCCCATTTGTGGTTCAGGGCCTGCTCCAAGCCACTTGAACTTGGCAGGTCTTACCTGGAACGGCCTACCCGTAGGACTGCCACAGACTCTTTACCTTAAGCCAGGGCAGGCAGGCAGGCAGGCCTCACAGTAAACTACAACAGCTGATGGAAGCCCCTCCTCCAGAGAACCGGCTGAAACTAATTCTCAGGTATTTATCAAGGAAGAAGGAAGTTACAGGCATTTAGCAACAATTTCCAGTTGAGCGGGTCGAACTGTTTATCTATCGCTGGTCCTGCCAGTCATGCAATGCACACTTGTGAAGTGGATTTGAACAAATGTGAGGATCATGACATATTGTGATTAGAGAGACAGAAACAAGAAAGTTGACTTAATGACTCAGGCCCACTTCACAGGACAGGAGCTACAGTACCTTTCACAAAGGGCTGAATTGTGCACACAAGGTGACTTTTTTCTATCAACTGAAAGGGAATTACACAGATCGTATGACACCATATGGAATTCTTTTTACACCTAATGTATTTCCTCTGCAGGCGCTGTGAAAGGCGAGGCCTACAGGGAGTCCTCTTTAGGAGGAGGAGAGGGGAAAAAAAGGCTGTATGTATGGTGAGGAGAGAAGGGGTGGGGGTGGGGGTTGCGGGGGTTTTAGAGGGGGCGGTCCAAGCTCGCTCAGCGAAAATATGCCTCGTGCACTCGTTGAACTTGGGGGGCCTGCGCAGGCTTCTCTCAAGGTTACAGGAGAGGCCTGTGTGGCGAGGAGCAGCAGGAAGAAATCCTGCAGCAGCCCTCCACGTGCAGCGCTGTTCCTTCCCTGCTCGCACACCCACACAACACCCCGTCTTCCGTCGCCTGTCCAGGCTAAAACGTGCCATGATCAAGAGCTCCTCCCCTGTCAGGCATGACGTCTGGGACATTGGGGGTCTGTTTCTGACAGCACAGGCAGCGTGCGATCACCTCTTGACTCCCGGCTTCCTCTCCTTCTCAGATGCTGCCGGGACTCGGGCCGCACATCCGCTGCCGCGCCCCAGATCCCTCCAGCACACAAAGGTAGGAAGCGGCCGCCTGAGCTCATCGCATTGTGGCGAGGCCTCTAAATCACCTCTTGCTTCATCCACCGCCATTTGCACAAGCCTCGCCGCGGGAAATCATAAAGACAGCGAGGCCGAGTAAACACCGGAGCGCCAAGACGCTAGTATGCTATTAGCTAATTGAATCGAGGCAAGGGTGGTGGTTGCACACGGTTTTCCCGAAGTAGACACGGACCCTCAACAGCAAAGAGGCTGCCAAATCATATAAACTCCACCTAAACTTTTAAGCTCATAGAAGGGAGTGTTTTTGGCATGAATCAAGGCTGTGACTGAAAGTTATGGCTGGAATGTGTGAGAGCACAGCTGTTCTGAGCTGCTTATTGATATCGATCGCATCAATTCACAGCGGCGGTGACGGTGCACAGCATCTTGAAACGAGGACTCAGGATTTCAAGAAAAGAATGTAAACATCTGGCTTGTGCTGAAACAACAACTAGGATCTGACCTCACCCTTGACAGCAAGAGGTCAAAGGGCAACGGGTCGTAAACACTCGACTTAATGAATTGGTCACTTTGCCTTTCCCCATGTATTAGCAGGCCATTAGCACCTCATAAAAGAGCCACTTCTCTGCTTTACAACGTCTTAGTCCTGCTTTTCTTTTTTTTGACAAACAGTGATTGAATGCTATGGCTGCCTGAGAGACGCTGGGTTCCAGGGCTTAGAGAGCAGGAGCAGCTTTTTTTACGTAGCCTGTTCCAATGCACATACTTAGCTTTCATATCAGCGTGTTAACAGCGACTGATGATATAGCAGCTCTGTCCATCTTGGAAAACTTTCCAACAAAAATAAAAATCTTTTAAGAAAACAAACAAAAAAATTAGCATCAAAGTAAGAGGATCATTCTTACCTCTTGATTAAGAAGGGCCTCAGCTTTGCCCAAGTGGCCAAGCAGCAGACTGCAAGTTCAGATTTGGGCACTCAAGGCCTGATCAGAGCCTCTTTTGTAAACAAGTGAAGGAGGGGAAAAATAGCCCCATCTGACACAATAAAGGGAGCATCAAAGCAACTATAGAAGAGAATCAGTCAGAGTATTAGAAGCCACTTGGGGTTGTCAACGTGATGGCTTAGATGTCGCTGGAGAGCATCTCCATGGATGTAAAGCCGGCAAACAAATTAAGAAGGATGAGTTCCCACTTGGTGGATTACTTTTGGATTCGTGGGGTGGACTCAGAGTCTGTCAAAGCAGTGAGGATGCTCAGAGTAGATTCAGCACAGAAACGACTGAAGTGGTAGCCTGCTCTGTTGTCCAGGCCTTTCTGGGGGCTGATACAGCAGTAAGAATGGGACTGAGGTGCCTCGCATTCCGGCTCGACTCGGCAGAGCACTTCATAAATGACAACTGTGACATCATTTACCCAAGAAAGTCCGTACTGTCATTTCAACTCTGATGGAGTGCTCGTGTGAGCGACGGGCGATGCATTCCCAGCGTTAACCCACAGGCAAACACTCGCTCATCAGCCCAGTGCAAAGGGGCCGAGCCGACGGGCCCCAGGAGTGTAAATAGCTCCTGCTTCTCAGAACCGTCTCCTCCATCTCTGGCGAGCACACGGCCCGGTACTGAAAACGCTGCTGCTTTCAGGGGCCGAGCCCCGCTCTTGACTGCAGGGACGAGGGTGGCAAAGGGCCCTGGGAGCCCTGAGCCCGAAAAACACGGCAATGTGAGATGAAGTGAGGATATTTTTAGGCCCGACGCAATTTGCCAGCCACACGTTTACTGCGAAGTACCTCAAGAGTGAGAACACGCAGAAAGCGCAGTCGGCTGAGTAGAGTGACAGCAATACTTGGAGCCACAGGAGAGCCGGGCCAATTAATGCCAAGAAGTCCTCTGAGTGCAGCCCTCGGTATAATCCCACAACCCATTTCATGTTGGAGCGCCCCCCCCCTCCCTCGTGCTGATGTGTGGATCATTAATCACATATCATATCAGACTCCTATCCCTTACCACAAACCCTCATTCCCAAAAGTAAATATGTTTGTGAAGGACCGGAGCAAGCCGTGATCCAGAAAGAAAGAATCAGAATGTCTGTTGTTTCTGCTGAACTCCTGTGAAAAGACTGAAGAAGGTTTATGAATGCAGCTTGCCGAGATCATTAAAGGTAAGTGTAACGTATGGCGATCTCTGCGTCGGTTGAACCAACGCCACTTAAAACCAGGCTCTCACTATTCTGGCTCAGCGTGTAGAACTGGCACTTGAGACATGAAAGGGCAGCTGCAGCGTTTGGTTTACATTATATCTTAGTGGTTTCCACATTGTGGCTTGGGGATAAGCATCAGAGGAGCTTTATCTCTGTCACAGTGCTCTATGGAATATGTAAACACTGTGCGTAATCATTGCTGCAGTGAAAAGGAGTGCAGGGGGGGGTGTGGGAAAGCACTTCAGGAATAAGCCGCCATCTTACTCATTAAACTAAAGAAAGATAAGACGCTGGGGGCAAAGCTGCAGGACCTCTAAAACCCATACGCTACTTAGAAGGTTTGAAGAAGGAAGAATGTCTGGAAAAGAACAAAATCAGCAAGTCTTGTTAGGAACGATTGTTCGTAACTAAGTGATAACTTTCACTCCGCTCAGGCTCTTATCTGATTGGGCCCTCCTCTTGGCTTAACTCCGCCGGCTCGTCTTTGTCTTTGTCACCCACCCTGTGAGCCGGCGGCGCTTCTTTTTGTGGAGGAAGCGTACTTGTTTTAAACGAAGAGCCTCTCTCCCATCCAGAGCCTAAGTTATAATATGGTGTCCAATCAAAAGTGATTAAGCATCGCAGAGCACAAACAATGCTGGCCCTTAAATCTCTGTGAACCCTCTTTCACCAGAGCAAATGAAAGAGCGCTCTGTCTGCAGCAGCAGATGACAGACGTACGCTTGGAGATAAGTCTTCTCCAAGCCCTTATCGAAGGAACACCCGCCGTCCAACCAAATAAAGAAATAAATAAATACATTATAAGCCAAACAAGAGAGCTAAACCCAGGAACGAAGTGAGTAAATGTTCCCTCTCACAGCAAAATGCCTTGGGATGACACCAAAACTAATGCTACCAGCCTGCCAGAGAGTAAAAGAGACAGCCTGCACTGTATGTCGGCTTAGAGGGGTTGAAAACAGACAACAAAAGCAGTTCAGTGCGTAAAACCCCCTAAATGACAACTTCCCACAACAGATCAATAATAAAACCCACCAGCTGCCTGAAGCGCGGCTTCTTTCACATGCAAAGCTGAAGCAGAAAAACTGACAGGAAACACAATGTTCCATAGATCATCATGTGTTTCACACACATGATCAACACTGACAATGCATCATCTAAACCTGTAAATCAAACCCAACGTGCTGGAGGGATGCAGCAGCACAGGGTGTGAGGGAGGCTGGAGAAATGCAGCAGGCTCAAGTGAGGAAGGCTTAAACGCATGCAATACAAAAGACATTTTCTTCTATTTGAGGTTAGGCTTAGGGCTTGCAAAATATACAAGATAACACATAATGGTAAATCGTTTGTAACTTTTGCTGTTAAACTACAACAGCTTTCAGCATGAGCGGGGCCTCATCAGTCCTTCTTCAGGACTCAATAACCACACACACGTGTTACAGACATGTTAATACATTTGAAAGAGCGAGAATCAGACCAGCGTCGTCACCGAGAAGCGGTGAGAGGGAGGGGCTGGCACTAGGACAACAAGACATGGGCCCATCTGCAGCCCGTCTGCAGCCCTCTGCAGTCGGTAAGTCAGCATGAGCACTACCATCTGACCGGGCTTTCCTAGCACTGCCCCCAAAGGCTCCAGCCAAAACCAGCCACTTCTGCTGTTGTTACTGGCTCCTGCTTTCAATTTCACAAGAGCGGCCCAAGTAATGGCTTCTGCATTTTGTGGTCTGTAGATACATATGGTCCCCCCCGCCCCCCACTGTCTATCGGTCTGGGACGGGCAGGGAGATGTGGGCAGAGGGAGACAGACACGGCCCTGGGGGCTAGTCGCAGTTCTGGGCGGACGTGTATGGGTTTTGTTATGACTGCCTGGAGAGTTGGGCTCTGTCAGGCTACCGCTGCAATCAGTGCACAGCCACAGTGAGCGGGGTTAACCATAGAGTAGTTTTTCTGCATGCTGGTAAGTCATCTGGAAGAGAAATGTGGAGGAAGCCCGATAAAAACAATACACTCACACCAGTCTTACATTTAAAACTGAATTAGTCGTCACAGTTTTACACTGGCACAGCTACTATTTAAAACAGCTATTCGATTTGGTCCTATCAATAATATCAGCTTGTTAGAAAAGTGATCTAAAAAAAAAAAGAGCAATCAGCCAATCAGCAGGCAGCGCTAATCAGGCAGAAATTCCTATCAGTTTTCCGGCTGTGGCATCTTGACTGAAGCATCCTCAGAATTCCCCCAAATGAAAGGTCTCTCAAAGAATCCTTCACTTTGAAGCCCTTTTAAAAAAATTTTTTAGCTCAACAGAATGACGTCTGTCATCCTTACATAGAAAAGACAAGTCGTGCCTGACCAGATTTTCTGTAGCCATCAGCTATTACCTTAAAGAAATTTGTCTTTTTATTATCTCCGTCTACACGTATAAATAGTGACCAGTCAACAGAAGAGTGGGTCTTGGCTCTTCTAATGGTTTTCCGGATATCTTCTTACTTCAGAAGCCTGAAAAAATTGGCCACTGACAATAACCCATGAGACCACATCCATTGAGTCCCCAGATTGCGGCACTTCTGACCACATGAGGAATTGAGTCTAAATCTAATTTATCTGCAGGCCTTCCACTGACCCCAACTACCCACAAGAAATTGTGTCTGCAGTAAGAATTTCTAAACTGGTCACTGGAGCGACGGTGTCCTCTCTTTCCCGCTCAAATCACCACTTGTATCAGTGCAGATGTTGAGAACAGGCCGCCGCCGCTGCTATCTGGGTGCATGACCTAGATTAAAGGTTATTTGCTCCAGTCGCAGAAGCGGCTTCTCGCTCCCCCTTGTTGGGTTTCCTTATCTGGCTTTGTCTGGACAAATCTTGGGCACAAAGCACCCATTTTGTGCTCCCCTCTGGAGCTCGCGTTACAGTGTTCCAGACACGACGCGGTCCACCACCAGCGCCTCTGGGGGCCTGGCGTTAGGCGCGGGGGCCAGATTAGCTGCTTCTTCAGCTCCGAGCATATGATACATGTGAACTCCTTTTTCGTCTCCGAGCGCTCTTTTGTGCTGCGGCGGAGTAAAATGATCGGCGAGGGGGTCAAATGATGTCATGCTGTTAGAATTCCTCATCGCTAACCAAAGAAAACACACTACATGTGGATCTAACGCTGTCAGAGCTCCTTACTGTCCGTGCTCTGATTGCTTCACTCACTCTGCTTTCACAGACCACTTGTACCTGATGTGCAGGAATAAAATAAAAGCGTAAAATAGGTGATTTCAGACTTCGTCTTTGTGGAAGCGCCTCTGCACAAACTGTGCGTGGAGAGAGGTCTTCAGGACACTCTCGTGACCTTACTCCTCCTGTGCTCTGAAAGGACAAAGTATAAGTAGTGTGGAGCAAGAGAGGCAAAAAAAAAGGAGGGAAACGGGAGACAGAGAGAGAGGAGAGTGGTGTACGCTGACCTCATTCTGACAACAAGCCCGGGAAGAGCCTTTTCTTGGAACCGTTTTGCAATAGCACTGTTGTTTATACAGGTGGTGGGTGAGCCGAACAAGATATGCAGAGAGCATGCATTTTGCAACACCTCATTATGAATACTAAACACAAGCAGCATGTCAAATCACACAGGCGCGCACATACAACCAAGTGGCTTGATTTTCAATTTTAGTTTGACATTTGCGGGGCCACCGGTATTTTGCCTACTGGGGCCAATTCAGGCGTCTCTCTCTTTAAAGTCACGTTCCTTGACACAGTCCAGGAGCTGTCGCACGACAATATCCTCTGGTATCATCCACTGGGCGCCTGCCTCCGGGAACAGACGCCTCTGGTTGGCTTGTGTGTTTGGCTGTGGGGCGGTCTCATGCAACAACATCCACTTGGCCAGAGTTCAGCCGTGTGGGAGGCTACAATAGCCCAAAGGTGGCCGTCCAGACCATTGTTTATGCAACACCACACTACTGCCAGGTTAAAAGGGAAAAGAGCAAGTCAGTGGAGACACACGGAGGGCTGCTACCTGCTCCTCTCTAAACAAAGGAGGACACATTTTAGTATGAAAATAGGTCTTTTTCCTTCAAATTAAATACTTCTTTGGACTGTTTACCACCGCAGGAAGAACTTTTACAAGTCTTCGTGCACGCAAAATGCTGACAGATTTTCTTAGTCAATCATCTGCAGCAGTGGACGTGTTTCTATTGAGGTGGAACCCCCCTGCAAAAGCCAGTTCCAGCCAACGAAGGCTCACTCTAAACAGAGAGTAAACACGTTTCCATGCTGTTATTTCTGAAGGCTGAATAGAATTCACGCATAAGTTAATATAGCGTCTATCTTTTTTCTCCCACTAGCCAATGAGGTGAACCAAAGTAATTTTATCTTTGGAAAAAAAAAACATCCACACAACAGCTGTTTGGTAAACATACCAAAGTAATTGTTCCAAATGCCTTATTTTAACACAGATTAAATACAATTACAGGCTGTTTATCTCATCACAACAAGTCACTCTGCCAAAAGAAAAAACCTCTGTCATTGTTCCTTACAGTTCTAGTCGGATGGATTATGGCTAGTATTTCAAACACAGCTTCCTTATATGCAGGAAGGAACTTTTAGACAAAAACAAGGCATATGCTCAGCGCACAGAAAGGCTGCGGGGAAAGAAGAAAATTGGCTGGTGGGCGAAGGCAAGGGTCTTCTGAGGTGATTACGAGGAATTCAGGTCAGTGCAGCTGAGACGTTTAGCCAGATCAAGTCACTGCAGCCTGGGTGGAAATAGCACGGGAGGCCAGGGAGAGGGAAACGGCGCGTCACAGCTCCCTGCTCCCGGCCTGATTCCACCCCCCCCCCCAACGCAAACAAGAGCCATAACTTCCCTAATGATTCCAGATCATGTACAGTATACGCCTCGCACACGTTAACCAATAGGAAGTGCTTCCTCTTCACCTCCGACCTTAAAGTGGGCGTGCCTAATGTTGACTGCGTGTGAAGTTCAGAACATGAAGGCCCAGCCGTACTGCGGAGGGGCCGAGAGCTAGCAGAAAGGACTGAATGCCCTGTTCCAAAAGAACAAAAAAATCCTGTAGGTGAAAAAAAAAAGCTTTTTTTCCAGCTTTAGGCAGAACCGCTGCCTAAAGCTGGAAAAATCCTTTTTTAAGTCCTTACAAATCTCTTAATATCTTTTGATAATCTGACACTGTCTTTTCATTTTCAGCCTCCCTGTCACACACAATTGCACTGTGATACAGAGGTCCACAGCACACTCAGTCACACACGCACACACACATTGTAAACAGTCTTTATTGAGACGTGAGTGCTTGTATAAACATAGACAAGCCCTATTGAGGGTCCGGGGCCGGGCCCAACAATAAGAGGGGGAAAGTTGCTGGACGTTCCTCACAGACGGTGTGTACAAAATCCAATTATCAGAGCCATGGCATTAACATTCCAGCAGTCTGGCAGGTGACGGCTCCGTCTTTTCAGCCCCCCCCCCCCCCCCCCAACCCCACAACCACCCCCCATCCACACACACACACACACACACACACACACACCAACAGCATGGGATGGAGTCTCCCGGCAGCACCTCAACAATACACACATACAGCCCTTCTCACCCCCCCCCTCTTGTTAAGAAGTATTGAGACATATATAAAAGGAAGAAGGCAAAGGGCCGGGAGGCGGCTGGGAGGAGAGCGGGCTCCGCCAGCGACAGAGGGCTTTTCTTCAGGAGATCAGCGCGCCGGGCCTGGCGGGCAGCATCAGTCAATGGGGCATTCTTCCCTCTCTGTCTGTGGGTGTGAATACGTTGATCGCTGATAACGTTGCTTTGATTACTAAAACAGGGAAGCCACTTTTTTTGTTTTGAGCGTTTGCCTCCAAACAGGGCCCGCTTTGTCAGCTTTTGGGTGATGTTTGTGTCATACGAGGTGCCAATTCACAAAAAGGTTTAACGGTAAAATAAACACAGTCTCGCTGCTCTGGTCGGCGGGGCGGGCTAAAGTGGATTCAAATGAAGGTCTGCGAGGGCCTGCGGGGCCTCTGCGTGTGAAAAAGTAAACAAATCACAAAAACTACAGTTAGAAAGTTCAACTTTAATCATAGGCTCTCCCCCTCCTGTAATCAGCCCCTGCACCTTCCTCCGGCTCAAATCCCAGTGGTACCATGAAGTTCTGGCCCTGTCCCATCGTTTCCTCTGCATACAGAATGTATACTGAAGGCCTTATCAGTGCGGGGCCGTGGTGTACGTGATAGTGTGCATGGGATATGACACGCCTCTGCCTGGTGTCATGCCCTGTACCCTTGTCTGGTGTTATATATAAACTTACATCTGGCCCCCATTCTGCTCTTTCCATCATGTCATCCTGCCTACATGGGAGAAGCCTGAAGGAGAGGCGTACAGAGCAGTTCATTTCAAAGCAGCAGGTTTGAAACAAACGATCATCTATGTGGTCACTTTTTCTTTTGTTTCACTATTTTCTTAAAAATGTCAATATCCACAAACAAAATTATCCGTTGGTCGGTCCTGAAACAGTTTTATATGGAACTTGGTTTTCATTCCCTTCTTTTACCGAATGAAAGTACAAAAAGACATAATCAGGCTCTTCTGGTTGAAGGTCTCTGTTTCTTTGCCAGAAGTAAAAAATAATCCTGCTTTGCTCCCATTCAACCCACTTTGTGGTGCTTTTTCCACCTCCTATCCCTGTCACTGTCCTCGTCTTTGCTAGGATGTTTGTCAAATGTCTTGTGGCTTTCCCCAGCCGCAACAGAAGGCCTGCCCCTGGTTAATTATTCTTGGATAGTAGATGAAGAAAAAAACTTGAGGTTTCTTTTTTCTCTGTTCTTTTTTTTTCATCAGCTCAGCAGCAGTTTCCCCATTCATAATAGTTGGCACTGCATTCAGTGTGTCTGCCAGAGATCACACCCCAACCATTTTCATTTTCCTTCATCCATTTGTTTCATTCATGTCATAGATTTGGCAGAGGCTCGCATCGTTTTCCTGATGGCTGTCGACCTCTCAACACCCTTTCTCTGAGTCTCAAACCCCTGTTTGTGGCTGTGTTTTGCAAAAGGGTGAAGACAGCACAGAAAACAGTTCACACTGGTTTTCAGCCAAGAAAATGTTGTCTGACAGAGTTTTCGTTTCTGGAATTATTAACTGTAATCTAAAAATTAACTGAAGATTAGCTTCAGCAAAGCCATGGAAAGTACAGCCGGCACATTCTTGGATGGAGAGAGAATGTCATAAATTGAAACTTTTCCTTAGAAAGTCAATTTGTTTATGATTAAAAAAAAACTATTTATCACCATACAGCAGCAGGAATGATTCCCACCCCTCTGACACCAAATCTATGATTTATTTGTACTTATGTTATACTCAAATGCAGGTTACTTAAAGCAAAGGCATGCAGAGTTTTTTTTCTTAGAGCTGTAACTTTACACCAAAGAGCTCAAAAGTGACACATAAAGCCCAAGTTCTTAAATGTCAGGAACCAGGATCTCCAAAATGGTGGCAAACAAGATGGCTACTACAACTCCAGCTGAGGTATTGCTCTAGCTGTAGCTCTGGAGGCTGTTTGGTGGGAGTGCTGGGAAGAGTCTCCTGGGGCAGTTGGCTCAGCAACGCAGACCAAGAGATGGCTGCACCGTGGATTAGAGCCCCACAGTGGTCCATTGTAAATTGGGCGCCATGTGTGAAAGCTACAGAGAGATTAGTTTGTACAGCTGCTGCCATTTGTCATAACTGCCTTTAACAAGACACACATGGCAACCCCAAGTTACAGCGAGAGGTTTTACAGAAAAAAGGGGAGGAAAAAATGTCTGGTGAGAGTCTGAAAAGTTTGCAGAACAGATCTGCATAAGCAGATGAAGATGTTCCTGGGAAACACCAGGCAGACCCAGCTGGGATCCCATAGAGAGAGATGATGAGGCTGAGCATTCCTCATTTAGCCATCTGTAGGTCAGCTGGGGTTATTATCATAATTTCCCAAAAAGCTAAGGCAGTTGAGATGCCAGACCACAGGTTGCAACAATTCTGTAAAAGCTATGAGGGAAGATGTTTTATTAAATCATTCCCCAGTTGGGCAAAGCTCAAATTAGGCAGTCTGTGTTTTATTTAGAGAAATGAGAATGGGAAAATACATAGTGAGTGTTAAAGCTTGACGGCCTCTTCTCAGCCAAATTTCCCCGTCTCATTATGGAAGAATGAGGGAAAGTTATTTTTTGGTAGGCATCCGCAATGTAATTGTTGGTTGTAGGTATGCGCAGATGTTAGAGGCCTAATTACAATCCAGGCTTGGTAAATCTGGAACAAGCTTATAAAGGACTCTCACTTTCAGTGTTTGCCTGACAGATGTTAAGAGGATTTCCTGCTAACTCTATCTAAATGCAGTCTTTTAAAGTAAACTGCAGGTGAGTAATAATCCTATGTTTGTGTTTTGAAGAGTTTCAGCATGCACACACAAACACACACACACACCAGTGTGCAAAGTTGTGTTTCTACGTGTACATGTTTGTACTTGCATGCAAAATTAAGAAAGGGCTGAGAGCAGAAAGACTAGCAGCTGGAGCCCAGCGGAGATACTAGAGGCCAATTTGGGAAGAATTCAAGCTATCAGAAGCCAGATCGCACAGGCTTTCAGAAGACACCATGGAAACAAGGACTGTTTAACTCCCTGTAAAATAAGGGGCTTCACCGTCCTCTTAGAGCCACAGTGGTTCAAACAGTGCTGGGCCGGCCAAATGACTCAGGCATTACCTCATTCACGCAGTGCGCTTTGTTGATTAAAAGCTATTAAAACATCTAAATTCACAGCTAATAGCATTTTTAGAAATAATCAATGTATTTGACTTAAAATATAAATTTCATGGTTTAACTTTGTTGCTGGTTTTGAATCTTTAAATTCTCACACATTTAAAAAATATACTTTTTTCCTGTGATGCAAAAAATGTCTAAAGACTTGTTGGTTTGGGGTTTCCTGCAATTTAACATGTTCTAAATGGCAAATCCACAATTTTAGTCCTTTTCTCACAAAGTGGTACAAAATTCAATAATTAAAAAAAATCTTTTTGGGGTTTCTTATTTGAATGAGCAAATAAAAAGCTTCCTCTCCTGCTCGACAGTTGGTTTTCATGTTGATTTGAGAAGTCAACCTGGCATATGCGAGGGAGGAGTGGAACTCTTTCCACTTCTTTGACAACTCAATGGGGTGCTGATGAATCCGTCCCATGCAGGCCATTCCCAAGCTCCAGACAACATATCCCCTCTCTGACCCACAGCACCAACATTAGAAAGAAATCCTCAAGGGATTCCCCCCCCTCCCAGCCCAAACAACAAAATGCCCACCCAAAAGTACATTTGGCACAGCAGTGCGATGGCGGGCCTTTCTCCCTCTGTCTCACGCAGGTCTTGTCGAGCCGTCACAGTGATGGGCCGTACTGTACCGCCAGACAAAGGAAGAGACAACCATCACTCTGGGCCACTGATCGGCCCTGTCTGGACTGAAAAGACTTTGATGGGGCAAAGAAGGGGAGGGGGGTGCTGCACAGAGAAGTCAGTGTCTCCTGGGCAACCACTCTGATTGTCTGTCCCTGCCCAAAGTTCCCCCATGACACCCCACCTACTGCCCCCTTCCCATTTTGTCTCCCCTTCATTAGTTGTTGAAAAAGGTTAAAAAAAAAGAAAAAAAAAGAAAAAAAGAAAAAAGGGGGGACTGGCTTTTGCATGAAAGTCTCATTCTGACACTTGAGGGTGCTTTTCTCCTGGCTGACTTTAAAAAATGCGAGGAAAAAAACCATCCCCGCGCAAATTCTCTATCTAAGACTTTTGTGTCTCCTGCTTGAACCTTCTTATCCTCCTTTTCACCACGGATCCTGCTGTCTTACTTGGTCACTCTTGCAGGGAGATAGGACGGCTAGTTTTTCTAAGAGTGACGCTGGAGCGCTGCAAAAGAAGAGAGGGCAGTCACGGGATGGAGAGGCTCAGGCAGCAGGGAGGGCCCGCTTTGTGAGCCAGGACAGTGAGCTACGGTGTGGTGATTGGGGCTGGGGGGTGAATGTACCCATTTGTCTTCATTTGGTAAGACTGGCAGACAGGGTGGGGGTGGGAAATTTATCCAGTGGGAGTGGGAGGTGCTGGTCCTCCAGTCAAGTGGCCTCGGGGGGATTTGAAATGCATTTGGGGTCCTCCCCAAAAGCCTGGGAAAGTGTGGGGAGGCTGAGATCTTAACCATGGACTAATGACACAAACTGCACTTCCTCACCAACGGTAACCGCAAACGCAGAACCCAGTCTTCTCTTGAAACGCACATAAAAAAAGCCTTTTCAACACACTGCCTTTCGGCTTCCGAAGCCAAAAAAAGACTTTTTAAAAAAAAGTCCCATTTTTTTTGGACGGATGCAACAGCGCTTACTGGGAGCCGGGCAAATTAAACACACATAGCAGAGCAAAACGGGGGGCTGTAAATGTAGTCAAAAAAAGAAAGCATCCACATTTTTCAGTGGCCCCTGCTCCGAGTTGCCTCGTTTCCATGGAGATTTATGTACACATGGCGCACAAAAGAGGGCTAAGGAGGTAGTACGGCCTGTTTAAGCCTTGAGGTATTTGCTCGAGCAAAGCCCCGCTGCTAATAACACAAGCCCCACACTGAGCCGGGCAACCTGGCAGCACAGCACCCAGGTTGGTGTTCAGAGGGAGCGGGAGGGGAGAGGAGGCCGCTGGAAGTCAGGTGGAGATCACAAACAGCCACAGATCCCGGAGTTGGAGGTGAAAATGTTAGGAGGAAGAGGAAAAAAAAAGAAGCTACGCAAGAAAGAAAGAACGGGAAAAAAAAAAGACAAAAAGAAAGAAAGACTGCACTGCGAAACATAAATAGCTCCCGGGTTAAGAGAAAAAGGATCGGGAAGACATTTAGTGGGAAGCGGAAATCAATAAGGCAAGCGGTGAAGCTGGGAGGGAGTTCTAAGTGGATTAGATTGAGAGAATGTGTTCGATAGGTTATGGCTCTGAGAGAGAGGTAGCTAGACACCGCAGGCTCTATTGCATACTAATAAGGAAGCCAGAATGGGAGCTAAACACGGGGTTGTGCAGTTCACCACGAGGGCTTCTCCTATAAGGCTGATCCCAGGATTTGTAGTTTAACAACATGCGGATTTTTCTTTTGTGTTTTTTTTTTTAACTGAATGTTCACTATTAAAACAAATCTCCATAAATATAAGTCTATTCAGCCTTAAAAAGAATCATTCCTAAAACTTTTTTCCAGCAGCATCGTACCAGAGAAATGGAGCTGATAAACTTGACTTTAAAAAAAAAAAGCCGAACAGTAGTGTCCTTAGTGCTTTCTGCTTACGACAAGTTTTATTCTCACACTTCTGGCTGGAGCCCAGCCGCTGTCTCTCTGGCCGAGCGCCGGGGCCCGGGACAGCTGTCATGGGTCGCAGTCGCAGGCTTGAAGGAAAGCCAGGGAGGGAGGAAGAAAAAAGACGAAGGAGCGGGAGTCATTTGGCTGGGCAGTGTGCCGCGGGGGTGATTTCTGATGGCAGAGGAGGATAAGGGGAAGGCAGGGAGGGGAGGCTTAGATGTTTTGCTTAGTCACGGACCTCCGCTGTGACCCGGGAGGTCAGAGCTCCACGCCGGCCGCCTGACCCCAGGCCTTCGGAGGCAGTCGGGCGGAAAACAAGATGCAAACAGCGGCTGTAGAAGATACCGGCCCAGCGTGATGGATCTGGAGTGGGCCGGGGGGGGCCAGGCGGTGCGGGAGGGAGCCGGTGCTGCCTTTTCCCTCCCCCTCACTCAGACCAGTGGAGCAGGGGGCCACCAGCCACAGCACGGGCGGAGACAAACGCTCGCCAAGAGACCACCAGTGATCCTTCACCCGCCGCGGCTTGACCCCGACTGGGGAGGTCAACAAGGGGGGCTTATTCACCGCCCCACCCCACACCGCCGTCCCTTTCCCTGACCACCACCCAGACAGGGAGCCCTTCTCCTGCACGTGCCCCGGGCCTGCGACAGCACGTTTCCACATATCTGCTTTGCTCAATTAAACTTCACAGGACACACGGCTACATCCCTCCGCAGAGGTCCCGACCCCGGGGGGGCAGAGGTTAAGTCTGCCGATTGTAAAACAAGGTCTCCATTAACGTGTCAGCTTGTATTCAGAGGTAATCCATCCATTTCCTCAAACTATCACGACGGTGTGAAAAAAAGACTTACATTACTGAAGGGGGAAAAAGTCAAGGTAATGATGTTTTATGGTCGTGTTAACTTTCAGCCCAAGAGTAATGGGAGAGGTGCTTGACCCCAGCTTCTTTGGTCTCCCGCTGGACTAACTGAACAATCCTTTGTCTGTCACTGCTCAGCTTTCTGTCCACCTTTTATTTAAGAACAATTTATATTTATATTAAGAACAATACACGTAAAAAAGGGCCTTAAAACTTCCCTGCGTCGCCGCAAGGTTGAGAAAATGTTGATGAGCAGCTACACAAAAAAGGCAAACACAAATGGAGCTCACACTAGTCCGACGTGTCCCGGCATGATTAGTATCTACATGCCTTGTTGCAGCTATTCCATCAAGCTGTCAAGCTAGATATGCAAAATATGAATGCAGGTGTGGAGAGGAGTTGATTAAAAAAAAAAAAAGAAAAGAATAGCTCATTTCGCTTTATCAGATAATGATAAAACGGCACGCTGGAGAGCGGCTGCAGTGTGTGTGTCTGCAAGAAGCCGGAGCCCCGGACTGAGCGCGGCCTGCCAGTTGGCACAATGGATGCCACAACCCCCACTCCCAGCCCCCCCCCCCCCCTCAGCCTACTTCCCAGCGGGCATTCATCTGGGCATGCACATGGGTGCTGCGGCCCGGCTGAACGCGCCTGTGCCCCCGAACAACGGGGGGGAGCGCCCGCTCCATATTCACCCCTGACTCTCGCTGCCAGCCCCGCGACCTTTCTCAGGCAGGAACCCACGGGGACCGGACCAGGGGAGAAAACAAAAACAAAAAAACAGAAGCTGAAATTTTGTACGGCACAAATGAAAACACAAATGAGGAAATAAAAGGCAGAGAAATACTGAGATTACTAGATCAAACCATACGGCCGAGCTGAGCCAGCCTTTTTATTTTACCGCTGGATCCTGCCCATCCGCTTTCAGGCTCGAGTCGATTTATAGTTTCTTTCTGTCCGATTGCATGTTTGTTTGTTTCGTGCAGTTGCGGCAGAACAAAGGCGGCGGCGTCCAATCTGCCACTGTCGGAGAACTTTCCAATGGGCCTACTGCATTGCGGATGCCAACCAACGAATCAAAGGCACGCTGCAAGCAGACAAAGAGGGTTTGATGCCAACCTCCGAACCTCTAACAACCGTCGCTGGCGATCGCTCGCCTTGCTGGCACGGGGTGAAACAAAATGGCGCCGCACTGCACACTACCACAATATGGCTGCATTGTCTGGGTATGGGCAGCGCTCGGTCACTTAAAGAGAGGAACCAGGCCCTTTACTTAGCATCAAACCAGAATTTTTTTTTTTAAAAAGGGGTGAGAGGCATCCACATAAGCATTGTTGTGGCATCTGTGAAAAAATGTCATTTTTAGCCAAACTTACATTCATTTAAAATTTTTGAGGTTGACGCTAAGTAACTGCTCCGATCCGGGAAAATGTTCATTTAACACTGAACAAAAGAAAAAACGGTCAAACTTTTCTCTGAGAACGTGCTGCTTTTTCTTCACGCAAACATTTCCCCGAAAATAACAGCTCTCGCTATTTTGTGCGACACAATCACACAATAGTTCATATTGTAAAGAGGGAAAAAAAAACAAAAAACAGGGCTAAAGAGGTGTTTTTAAGTTGGCACTGAGCAGTTAAAAATGCAGCAGATGCAAACTGGAGACGCAGTGGCATCCTACAAAAGACACAAAAGAGGGTCTGATGCCAACCCCGGTGCCAGTGGCAACCATTATTGTCTGGGTGCTGTGCCTTCTGCTTTCCCTGGCACGTATCAAACACAAAATGGCGCTCGGGGTTTGATTACAATGAGCTAGCCCCGCCGCCGTTTCTCCATAAAGAGCAGCGTTTTTACAGGGGGCCGTTCTACGTTCCGGGAGCAGGCTTAGTACGGGGGGAATATCAACATGGAGCGCTACAGCGGGGGGTGTCTGTGGTGTCAGCAGACAGGGGGAGAAAGTTCACGAGTGGAAGACGAGCAGGACCAAAATGGAATGAGATGCAGGAGCGGCTTTCTTTCGGGGGGGCACCGCCGTCCACGTCAGGATAAGACAACACAGCAGCATCTCCGGGGTGAAAAGTTTCCCCGACGTTTGCCGCACTTGGAAGAGGGTGAAGCTCTCAAGAGCAGCTTTCCACGCAAAATTTGGAACACCGGCTGGCGTCTGAGCAGCAGCTTAAGCGTCCCTCTAAATGCCATCACTTCCTCCCTGTGAGCGCGGCCTCCGCTCCAAGAGTCCAGCACGCTCATATAAATCTTTTCTATTCGGCTGATTTTCACACACACCGATTCAAGGCCAGTGTCCATGTGGAAATCTTTTCTCCTACCTGGAAACAAAAGGACTTTATCCTCTCACACCGTCCTGCACACACACAAAAAAAGCATCTGCCTTCGTGTTGGACTTTCATCGAAAAGAAACGAGCTTCTCAGGAATTTGGAAATGGGAGAAAGATGTGCGCCTTCTCCACCATTAGATAGTAACATTTTTCAACACAACCTCGAATTAAAATTGAAGCTCTAATGTAAATCATAATTAGAAATAAGATGAGAAATCATTTAAAGGTTTGAGCTTTTTGAAATAGATTTAGAATAAATTTAAATTTTTTTCTACACTTTGTGCAGTCAATAAAAAGCATGTTGTATTAGAAATAATAGCAATATGGGCAGAGGTTGGAGTGTATTCAAGACTGTCGGGGACACCCTCAGCTGTGGGAAACTGCTGATCACAAAGACTAAAAATAGGAAAATTAAGGACTTGAAGGAATCTTTCTTCTCTGGTCCAAAGCTTTGGAAAAAAAATAAACCACTGGTGGTCTCGTTTTGGTTCAAAAAGTCAAAGCTCCAGCTTTTGCCAAAGTGTCACTGTTTGACTTGCAGACAAACAGACGGGGTGTGTTCAGTCGTGCAGGCCTGTGCGGCCGTGCACACGGCCAAAGCTCAGTGGAAGTGAAAAATGCCTGAGCATGAGCGGGAGCTGCTGGATTACAGCTGAGCAAAGCCATGCTTTAAAAAAACGTTTCGTATTGAAAACACATTTTCTCTCTGCTCAGTAACGAGCCTCGCTGAGAGAGCGCGAGGGGGGGAGAAAAAAAAATAATTCTAAGTGTGTTTATACAGTGCCGGTGCTCACGTTTCTGATGTTTATTTGTCTGGCAAACAAAGTGGTGACTTCAGCCAGTCTGAGCAAGGCTGCCAAAAAGTAACACATGTGACCCCTGACCTCACCCAGTCATCGTTCACACATGCGCTTTAGTCCGCATACAGTGATACACACACACACACACACACATACACAAACACACACGTATGCGGAGTGTGAGCCTGGACCTACCTTGGTCCTGGACATAGTATGCTAGAAACAAGTCCAGCTCCTTGACCGATACTGTTATGTGGTGTGGCTGGACACAAAGTGCTGGGTTGGTGCAATGCGGAGACTTGACCAGGCGCTCGCCGTCTGTACTTTCCAGAGGGATGCCTTTGAAGAGGATGACCATCACCAGGTCCAGCCGCCAAACCTTGTCGGCCTGCCGCAAGCAGTCGATCCGGCGGATCTTGCCTTTCTGGTCGGGGTTGGACAGCACGCAGCATGGGGGCTTCTTCCCCGTCACACTCAGGACAAAGTCCTCCCGGTACTCCTGCCGAATGTCCTTCCGCAGCTTGGCCAGCAGCCTGGACGCCCACTTCTGCTTCACCTCGGGCTTCTCGCTCAGGAGCTCGTCCTTCACCGCGCGCTCCTCGTCCTTGGACATCCGCTTCTCGTGCTTCTTGAAGTACTTGCGCTTTCTGGCCTGGAGGTTGAACCACGTGTAGGCGATGGCACGGACGTGAGGAAGAAGTGCCTCGATGAAGGGATGGAACTCATCCTGGAGCGTCCAGGGGACAGGGGGGAGGAGAGCACAGAGAGAAACGGAATGAGGGACTCATGTCATCAGAAAACGGAGAAACAATTCAGAGTTGATTCTACGGCTAATCTGAGGCAGAGGGGAGGTCAGGACACAGGTCAATTCAGCCGCCCGCTTTTCTGGCACCGGCTGTGAGCCGAGAGATTTCTTTAGCACCTTTTCAGGACCTTCTCCTGGTATTAGAAGGAGATTTTACAGTTTACATCAACAACAATGGGATGAGGCCGGCTGAGCGCGGCCCCGGCTCTGCTTTTATTTCCCCAGCCCGCAGTGAGCAGGACTCCTGTGCAGCTGCTGCTGCAGGGAGCACGCGCCCCGCTCCGCTCCCCTTATCACACTACCCACATTCCACCCTCAACTTATCCCATATTTATAAAAAGTGAGTATAAGATGGACGGCCAAGTGGGACACGTTGACAAAATGGAAAGTTGAAAAGATTCCCATAAGCCTAAAAGGTTCCAAATGCAATAAAAAAAAACACGAGCTGAGGAGAAAAGGAGGAAATATAAGCAAAGCAACACTGTAAAATAAGACAAATAATTATTGCTATGGAACATTTTAAAATTTGCACTACTTTAACACAAATTTAAGGTTTTAACGTACAATTAAAACCTCACTCTTAATTAAAAGGGTTTTTTTTGTAAACTCTTTTTCCAGATAAATTATTTCACAATTTTTTTTTCTTTACTCTGCTGAAATTTTCTTGAACCTTTATTTGAATTTGTTATTCCAAATACGCTGCTGTGCCCTGTTACCCTTTTTTTATTTACTGTAATTTGATCAATTATAAAACATAAACTTTTCACAACTCTTTATTCGTCAGATTTTTTTCAATCAAAGGAAATCTTCAGGGGTTTTTACGGGCTAATAATTCAGGAATTCTTCAGAAAATGAGGACAAACTCGTTTTGTTTGTTCTCTGTGTGTGCAGAGGAAGGTCGGAATGATTTGGGAATCACAAACTACTGTTTCTCTGAGCGTGAAGAGGAAATGTTGCATTATCTGTCTTTCGGGTCATTAAAATGTCACATTTAATAAGCATAAGCAGCTCCTTTTAGGCGGGCTTTGAGGAGTTAAACCGCACATTGTTCTTTTTGAAGGCAGTGAGGCTAAGCAGGCTATGGGAAACCACAGAAATCAACTCCCTATCTGTGCCTGCCGCTGGTACTCCTCTAAGAAGCCACAATTCAGGTCTGAACTGCACGGGCTGCAAAACAAGAGGGAAAGAAAAGAAAAAAAATCTGGCCAGGCATCGAAATCTGACATTTTGATAGTTTATTTCACAAAGTGAATAAACTTTTCAAACTCTGCGGATTCTGGATTTTAAATGCGGGCTTTGAATTGTATAACCATCCATTTGCTGAGGTAATAAAATAACAAGCAGGGCTTATTTTAATGTAATCTCTTCACCATAAAGCTGCCAAATAAAATGACAAAAGCAAACTCTAAATTTTGATAAATGTGCTCGGCAGCTTCTCCTCCTAAAATCTTGTTCGCTTCTGTTGTCCTGTTCAGAATAAGTTCAAAGATTCTGTTATTTTTTCTCTTAATTCCTTTCATATTTTCATTGCTGTTGCTGTTGTTTCTGTCGCTTTCTCCCTTTTTCAAACAAATGCTGTAAAGATAAATGACTTGGCCAGGGCCTACCGGTGCACTTCAGCTGGGCCCATAAAAGCACAATCCTCTTAAGCGCAAACTAAACCACATCTCAGTCAATCACTTACTTATGCCAAGTAAAATATAAACAGTAAAACTGAGTCAGCCAAATCAGTCAGCTACTCTGTCCAACCACTGAATCCACCTTATCGTTCGTTTGATCGTGAAAGTGGCTTTATCTTCTTCCAGCCTCACTTCCCCTAAGTATAAGGGTTTAACCCTAAATAAAAATACAGTTTAGGGGGGATGAGTCTGTGTGTGTGTGTGTGTGTGTATGTATATATATATATATATATATATATAT
>JABUIW010000074.1:1009934-1042493 GCA_013363375.1 Menidia beryllina
GGAAGACAATTCTTGGCAAATAGCGGCGAAGAAGTTAGGAGCACCTCGCGTTTTTTCTTTTTTTTTTGTCTTCCTTCCTCTTCAAGTCTTACTTTTTTGAAACGCTTTCTGGGGTCGTTCAGCGGAGTTGAACGTGATCCAGAAGAGGCTGAGTTTTCGGCACTGGGTTGGTCTCCGCCTTCACTTTCACTGTCTGACTGACTGCCGCCCTCCAGCTCTCTGCGACAACCATCAGAGAGCACGAGAGCCCAACAGGACGACTTCCGGTATAGCTTTTCATAGATGATATTATTCCTTCTTAATAAGATATTGAAATAAATGAAATAGCTAACAAAGCGGCCGGCCAATGGCCCCTTAAAACCGTTCAAATGGTGAAAATAATCATTTTATTTGTGAAGGACAAAGAGAAGTCGAAGCTGAGGCCTTGCCACGGAGAGAAGTTAGCTTCACGCTAACGACATTTGTCAGCCAGGTTTTGGTGAGCTTTCAGACACTTCACACGTACTAACGCATTCATTAAACAACTAAAACAGTTCAGATATGTGGTTCAAGTTGCTTTAACGGTGTAAGGGCCGAACTGTCTTGTGCTTGTCACACTCTAAACCAAAACACGGCAAATTTGGTGTTAAAAAAGAGTTTTATTATGAAAGCAGCTGCTCCCATTTCCTGCGTGTGTCCTGGTGGATTGTGTGCAGCTTCACTCAGCTCCGTTTTGTAATAGCGTTTGCATTCTTGTCTGTCATTGGCCAGCAGCGGTGGCCCCGGGACTCTGGACCTGGGCCCCTCACTTCCGCTGCTCTGACGCGCTGCTCGGGGTTTGACAGTCAGGCTGAATAGCGATGCGGCCAGTGAGCGTTCGTGGAAAGCACCACACTACAACAATATCATTCTATTGAAGATAATATTCTGATTATCATTTTATGATAGAAGAAGTTGCCAGTATTTAGCTAATTATGTTCCATAGTGTATTAAGCCATGTGTTCTGAAAACATGCAGGCTCACATTCAGAGGTAACTTAAAGGATCTCATTATTTAATCTAATTAATGATGGTCATTTTGTGAATAATCCAATGGTTACCATTAAAGATGTAATTGATATTAAGCAATCTTTTGAGGTAGTGTTAGTGACTGATGTCACAACAATTTGATCTTCTAATGTTCCATAACACTATTACTTAGTGGCATGTTTAACTTACATTACTTTTCTTTAAAGGGTTACTTCTCAATCAGTGAAAAATGTTCTTATGTCCATTGCCACATGTTGGTCTTCTTAGCCATAACAAAAGCAGAAAGTAGGATTGGTTTGAAAAGTCAGTGACTTTATGTAATTGCAACCACTTGTGTCTTCCTATAATAAAAATGTTTAAAATTGAATGATAAAATAGACATATAAACATGTCAAACTACATCAGACTCGAATGCAAACTATTGTTTCCATTCAGGCCGAACTCATCATCCCTGTCTAAGACGCATATACTTTTAAAAGCACTAAAATATTCAAAATAAATACATCCAGCATAATAAAAAGAGTTGGAATCATTTTGCCCACTCTAAACTAGAATTAATTTCACCTCTTTTTTGTTTGTTTTTAATTTTAAAATGAAGCTGATCATCATTACGTACAAAAACCAGAAAAGCAATATACACACACTGTGCTCAGGTCCCAGAGTCCTGCTCTCAGTGCAGATCTAGCGCCACCCTGCTGCCATAAATCAAACTGCAAGCCACTCATATGGCATCCACTGGAAAATTCATGGGCTTTATTTTTGTCTTTTCACATGGTGTAGATATTTATATTTGTTGGTTTTCAGTTGACATCACAGATAGCACTCTGTCCTCTAACAGCCGGTTGACCAATGGGGCACTGGACCTTTAATTTCATATTCAGTCATCAAGGATATATATACATTTTTTAATTTCGTTTACTAAACAAACACTTAAAATATATGCTGACTGGTCACAGACAAGATAGACAGGTCCAATCATCATCTGTTTTTTACATTAAAGTCTCATCTGTGTGTAGTTGATGAAGTGTTAAATGGAATTCAGAAATATGAAGCCTATTTGCCCTCATTTGTTGCCCAAAACCAGTTTTCTGCTTTTTTCCCCTTCAAAACTACCAAATGCAGCCATGTCTTTTTTATCATTCCTTTGTGGTGTGACATTCCACCGGTGCTAGTGTCCTCACCTAAATAGGTCAAGCGTCTGTTACACAGTGCTAAAGTGCCTCACTTTTAAAAAATGAGAGTCTGATTATCTGTCCAATTTTAGTAAAGTGCAGCCAGAGTGTAATTAGATAATTGTTATTTGTACAGTTTGGATACTTGGGAATATCTTTTTTAAAGCTAATTGGAAAAATAGAGTTTTCCCAAAGGGGTCTTGGAAATTTCAGTCAAATAAAACAGAACATAATGCTGCGTTCTGTTTTAATTATTGTATTTAAGACTTATTATAAATTCAAGTTTTTCAATCCTGAATAATCTTATCAAGATCCACTTTGTACTTTCTCCTTTTTTTTCTTTTCTTGTTTGGACAGTTTGACTCTTCCTAAACTAATCTACTGACATTAAACCATAAGTGTGAATGCTACTTCTTGAGCTAAGTGAATGCAAATAGAAGACAAACAACTTTAAACAGCTGAAACTGAAGATATCTTCGCGATGCCTCCAAAGCTCCTCTGGCAGTGTGCACTGCAAGTACAGAGGCTGATTCCTCCTATCGTATTCCAAGTATCCAAACTGTATTCCCATGCACTTGTCTTTTTACTCTCTGCCCAAAAGTGAATGCACATAAGCTTGATAAAAACATTTTTTCAATTTCATGGGAGAAACACATGTGGGCAGAGGTGAATGACAGCACAACACTGAAAAGTGTGACACTGCTCAGGTGGCCCTGCTCTGAAAACCAAAGCCTCCTCAGAGCCCTCAGTAAACACAGGCTTTCCCACTTCCATGTGTTAGAACGCTACAGTGCAAAGAAAATTATATTCAAAAAGGGTGTTTTTTTTTCCAGGCCTGTTCTCGGTTACGATGGGGCTGCAGTGACCTGGGAAACTGTTGCGTGATGAGACAAAAATAATTTCTTGCTAAAATTCACTTGTGATTCAGTGTAACAGGGTTGAAACATGTCGTGTTAAAGCAACAGGAAACAGCAGCAGAGGCTGCAGGACCTGTGCTGAACGGGGGATTTCTTTCAGCGTTTAAGCATCGAGGGAGGATAAACGAACCATAACCCTGGAGATGGGACACAATGAAAGCTCATCTGTAGTCAGACAAGTAAATAAATATTCAGAAAGCATGGGAAAAGCGCGGGCTGGACAAGGGCCCTTTGTCCAACACTAAATTAACACTGCTGAGGGTGAACAGAGAGGTGCACTTGAGGAGCTCTCTTATGCTAAAAGCAGGCTTAACGCTTTGTTTCCCTATTTATCTGAGTTGAAGAAATAACATTTATGTGGCCCCTTTTCACACTGAAAATCCACAATTTTCTCCATACAAATTAAATGAAAGACTGAAATGTAATCACAGGCCTTGTTCATGATCTTCATTCAGACACGTAAGATAGTGGGATATTCTATAAAGATAGCTCTTTGAATAGAGAATGTGAGCCCATTCCACACATTGTCTTGAAATAACGTTCATCACATCAGTGCGTCTCATTAAAAAAAAAAGACCCAAACAGTAATACTGAGAAGTTAGATCGGCCAGACGTTATTTCACATGAAGAGGACAGGACAAAGAGCTCCACTTACCATCCACCACGTCCTGGCTGATATGTCATAACAAAGCTGCCATTTGATGGACCTCTCTGTCAGTTTAGCAGCCATCCCTTTGCTCCGTGCTCTGATCATACGCAGCCCAGTGGAAGACAAGACAGCTAATCAAAGAGGCATCAGTAGAGGCATGCTGTGCCACATGTAGGCCAGTCCTCGACAATGTTGCATTATGGGAAAATATTCAAAATCAGCAGCAGCTTGACCAGTGACTTGAACCTGACTGTGGTAATTACAAGTAGCCTGACCCTGTAACCCCTCACCCCCCCCCCCCCCCCCTCCCACGTTCACCTCCTCCCCTTTCTGTCTCCTCTAACCATTCCTTACACTAGTTGTACCAAAAGGAAGAAATGCAGCATTCAGACACATCTGATTTTTTTAAACATTTCCACCAGTTGAATTTCAAGGACTGTTGGGCAAAAAAACACTACATCAAGCTAGGGGCATCAGTTAAAAAAAAAAGAAAAAAGAATTGGACCATGTCAGCAGAAAAATGATTTTATTTTGCCTGTATTATTCTTTTCTCAATTTTGAGACTTTATTGTATTTCAAAGATATGATAATTTATATTTAATTTGCAAGAGTGGTCCAACAGGGAAAGCAGCATTGATCGTAGTTATTTTACTAAACATTAAGAATTTTTATGCGCACATGCATATATGCATTCTGCGGATTCTTTCTAAAAATGACATTCCGAATAATTTCCCACCTCTGGAAGTGCCTCTGCTTTTATCCAACAAAGAGTCCTGATGTCATGCTCTGGGTTGTATTTAATCCAACTGTTTTGGAACCATAAATTAAGGAACTTTGCATGTCCATGTAAATGTTATCAGAGGGCCAGCTGAAAAGACCTTTTCTCTCCTGTTACATTCCAATCCTCTGCACTGAGGCCACTCGGTGGCAGCTGGATTTCCCCACGGAGACGGTGGGTGGACCTAGCAACAGTAACTTTGTACTACTTAGAATAAATAGAGGATGCGCAACAACAACTGTGCATTTACATGAAGAAAAAAGCCTAATCTGCTTGTCTTCTGACTTTCTCACTGCTGTCACATGTGCAGCAGGCTCATCTGGACTTCATCCTTTAGTTTTAAATCCCACACAACAGTTGATGGTTGGTGGTAACCATGAGGGGTCCTCATGTACACACAGGTGAGATATGAAGGGGAAGAGAATAAAACTAGTTTACTTATCAAGTAGTTATCAAGGAGTGGCAAAGCATAAAGATTAGCTTTAGAAAAAGATAAACTTTTCACCATAATTGAGCAGGACAATGGCAGACCTCATGTTGCCTGACTTTGGACATCTTAATCTTTTTGTAAAGTCATTTGAATTTGTTGGCTTCAAACAGAATAAAACTAAATTTATGAAAAGCTGATTACTATAAACATTCTTGCACATTGTTTAGACGAGGCCAAGGATTCTTCATTCTTTTGGAAAAAGGAAAACCCAGAAGGCCGAGTCCACTCATGAGAGCAAAGTGCATCTTATTGATTTTGCGGTTGAAATCGATACATTTCATCGTCTTGATTGGATTAACTGTTTTCAGTTCAACTCGTAATTGGATTTCTACTTTCGCCAAAGACAGATGATTTGAAAATCAATAGTCCAATCAATACTTCTGTGTTCAGAAAGTTCAGCTGAGGAGCTGGAGATGGACGAACTCCAGGGACACCTGCCACGAGGAGGCCATGAACATGGCTCGCTGAGGTCTGACAAATGCAATTAGCTCTTTGTTATTAGCAAGGGAGAAAAACACAGAGTGTCCCTTTGTGAAATTACAGTCAGACTAAACAATACTATCTATATTCAAGAGAAAACTTGAAATGATTCGACAGCCTTTTCATGGACTTGGAAAATTCATAATTCCCCAAATGAAAAGAAGGGATGAAGGAGCTGATCTTGAAGGGGGCACCAAAGCGTGGCGTGTCCGATGCACAGGGTCATCCTGATCATTTCAAGATTGATGGCGCATGTGGATTAAAATCTAACAATGATCATGAGACCCCGCGATTAGTGAGCCAATAAGAAATTCTCAGAGCCACATTAATCCGAGGCCAGGCTTGGCAAACCTGCAGCAGTGAACGCCAAGCCACTAACTCCAATCCTAGACAGGTAAACAGCCACAAATCTGAGAAGAAACTGTTCCAAGCATAGTTGTTTATCAAGCACGGGGGGTAATCATTTCTTTTGTTCAGCCAGATGTCATAGATCACAAAAAGAGCAGGTGGTCATTATCTAATTAGACCAGCAGACCAACCATTACTGCAGATTAAGAGCGCATCTAACCCCAACTACTGGAGGCTTTTATCATTTAGATGGTATCCATTAAATTTGATCTTCATGAAGTCAAAAAAGATTAATTAAACTAAAAGATTGTTCAAAAGAAACTTAGTATATCTTATCGAGTCTTCACTAAATCCACTGCACGCTGAACGTGAGATATGATCTCATTCCTTAATAGCTGATGCTTTTATGTTTAGGTAAATATTAAGTTGGCAGAGTGGTGTGTGTGTGTGTGTATCAGGAAGCACTGCACATGCTTGCAGAATCTGGTTTTGGTTCAGGTCATGGTTTACATCCTATCATTTGAAAAATATAGCACAAGTTCATGTGGTCATTTGATTTCAGTAAGAACATGACATGTTACCTGGGAAATGATAAATGGGAAAAAAAGGTTAAGCTCAGACTGTGAGGGTTTACATGCTGTGACTCATCAGTGTGCATTAAACCATAATGATGCACACAAATGTCAATGTGATTAATCAAAGAACCATCTCCATCTCATTCCCTCCATCATGCCGCGATGTCATGACCCTGTTGGGGCTGTGGACAATGAGTTGGGATAATACAATGTGTGTGTGCTTGTGTGGGTCAGAGCATGTTAAAGGCATATAAACATTTGAGACAAGACACATAGATTATGTTCACGGATCATGCACACATTAACCACGCCTCATGGACACATTAAAACTTTTCTGGACACGGGCCATTTGATGGAAGACAGCTGAACTTGTGTCTGTGCTCTTAAAGTGATTTTGACTATTTGAAACAATGAAGGACCTTTTTATTTGACATTCAATTTATTGTCAAATATTTTGTTATTGTCAGAACAGACAAGAAGCTCCAAATGACACTATCAAACTCTTACAGATACACCATCATCTAGTTGTCAAACCTTTGTTATTAATCCTGTAACAGAGCATTGAAGGATGGCAATAGACAAACATTTATGATTGTTTAGTTTTTTTTACACTGCAGGCATACAGATGGAAACCATAAAAACAGAGTATGGTGTTTCATTGATGTGCTGATGGCTTTCGCCAGACGATCATATTCTTACAGTGCCTTAACAATGACTCAGCACCTGTAGTACCAGAACTGTTTCTAATGGTGACCGACCTCCCTCCTGTTTATACTTTATGCACATTATAAGAACATTAAAGAAGAAAATAAACAACAACAAAATACATATGCAAAAAAATCATCTTACTTCTTAAAACATTGACTCATAATCAGCAGCTACAGTCATGAGAAGAAATGGTGATGATCTATAATCATCAGGTGGTATTTGTATATTTACATGTTTTCTTTGAGACATGAGATCCAGAGATGTGTTACTCATTGTCACTGAGGTTCAGTCTGCAGACAGCTCCATTCCTATAAAATACGAATGTTAAACAGCTCTTATAGTGTCTGATTCTCACAATAACAACTTTCCACGTGTTAAAAAAGAAGAGATTTTACTCAAAATTTGCAAGAACTGAATCGTAGCAAATTTTGGACGATTGTAATTTGTCTGCATCAGATGACTACTACTGACATCTACTGGCCTTTCAGGGGAACTGGTAAAGCCTGCTGCATCGAACAATGGCAGCTTCTGTTCTGAGTTAATCAGCACAATACCACAAAACAACTGAGCACTATGACATAATTCCTGAATGCATGCTTGGTGTGATATGCCAATTGCAATAGCTTCTACAGGTGTCTGAACCAAAAATCCACAAATCGACTGCCAAGAAAAGAAAACTGATTCCCTCTTTTTCAGTGGTTTTTGTACTTGACTCCTGAATGCTGTGCCAGTGAAATTTAAACGAAAAGATATAAAGAAAACAGAATGTAATAGTTTTTATTAGGTAGTGGACAATAATCAATCCTTCAGCTGGCACTTCATGAAAACAAAAAACTAAACAGAAAAGAAGAAATAAATAAAAGAAATCACTTTGTGAGCTCAGGATCGCTTCGATATAGAATGACCTGTGAACACAGTTCACAAGTTAAAACTATTCCAAAATAATGGACGCCCTGTTCTCCAAACTAAAGATGAGAAAGCATCCAGCTTGTGGTAAGCTCTCCATTCAAAAGCCATGTGTGTGATGGTAAGCGGGTTTATTAGTGTCCATGGACCTGGAAATCAAACATGTCTTTCCGATTAACACTTCTATTTCAGCAAGACAACAATTTGTTCCGAATTTTTTGATTGACTGTAATTCTGCATGACTATCTGACATTTTTTCTTTGTCCATCTTTATCGATACAATTAATTATCACTATTGATAACAAAAAAAAATCCTTTGTCTGAAAATAATTATGGCAGGAATTTAGGATAGGGAGTTCTATATTCAGATGCAGCAAGCATGTTTTAAAAAGAACAAACAAAAATGGTGTCAAACATTGTTGTAATGTAATTTATTCAAATAGGAGTACATACATTTGCAACATAATGAAGAGGCGACTTGTCATCAAATCTATAAATGTCAAAGAGATGGGCCGGATAATCACAAAACACGAATTTTCCAGTCTTTGAGGTCAGAATAAAACAAGCTCATAAATGCAGTGAAGAAACCAAAAGGAGAAGGTTTAGCAATCACACACATCCAAACGGAGAGCGGTGGGGGGTAGGTGAGAAACAGCGAATATCCAGTTTCCTGCTGCCTCTAATTCAAATTAAATGAAGTCAAGCCTCTCTGTTGCACCCTGATCAGTGTGAGGTGGGAACATCCGGCGTTAACCTGCGCAGACATCACTGAGGTTCTAACAAATGTTAGCGCGGCAGTCCCTGGCTCATAAGTAATGAGGAAAATTCTGCCTGTTCATCAACTTTTCTGAAAATGTCAGCCCATGGCTTTACCCACACCCAACGCTTATTGCTTTTAAACATGTCAAGACGAAAAAATTAATTAAAATAATGAAACCCAAAATATCCAGCACTGTTAAAGCCACATTTACAGTCTCATTGCATCGCCCCACACCTCAAAATAACAAAGACTGAACATCACAAAACCTGTAAAAATCACAAAGCAGGACACATTCATGCATTTGTTAACAAACCACACACACCGAACTTCAGGTGAACGATTCCTTTTACCACGGACGCAGTAAAACAAGCTGTGTACTAATATGAAAGTCAGTGCATAATATTAAACGGCTACTTTAAGAACGTTGGTGAAACATGCATCAACTGAATGTTTGCTGACTATTGCAACATTTCCCCAGGTCTTTGGCTCATCAGGAGAGCTGATTAAAAACGAACCTTGAAGTTAAAATGAGACCCAGACAGGCACTTAAAACTACTTGGATATCTTAATATTCCCCAACATACGATGAGATTTGTTTAACATAGGTTTAGCTAATAGATTGCCAAGAATTACAGACATTAATCACACTAAGTTAGTATTATTATCACCTTCACATCCTGTTAAATAAGTCAATATGATCTCTGTTCAACGGAGTTACAACAAAACCACCTTCAAAAAGTGTTCAGAGCCCAGCTGAGAGTTTTCTTATTACAGATAAACATATTAATGACACATTTCAGATACATTACAGACCTAACTATGGCAGCAGCAGGACTAAAATGGTCAGATTTCACAAAATTATATCATAAAAAAATCAGAAGGATTTAAGGGAACATCTAGAAATGAAGGGAGACATGTTTTTTTTCTTCTTATGGGTGAGACTTCTTTTGAGGGCATAATGTGACATTCAAACTGTTTTGGTATAGCTGTCACACCCCACAACGATCATGTAGTGATGTGGACCAGATGTGGGAGGATTCCACAGCAGGTCGATCTGTGAGGCAAACCGCCTGCTGCTGAGTTAGCCTGAGGAAGGCATCAAAATGCTGCACTTTAGCCCAGCTGTGCCCAATCTATGCATGGGAACGTTGTCCTCATGTGTTGTTCCTTTGCTCTTGTTCTCATACAGGTGCATATGCTATGTGCACACACAGTGCACAGTTTGCTTTTGGAAAGAGTGGCGTGGTGGATCCTCATGCAGATGTCAAAATGGACCCCGGACACAGGCCCCGCATTGAGGCGCACGTGGAAAAAAACGAACTGGATCTAAAATTGCTTATGTAAGCTTTCCTTGGACTTTAAAGTCTTACTGTTGCACAGTGAAGTGTTAACCTACTGTTGACAACACGTTTCCATGGCACAAGGAAAGAACCCAAACACATTAACAACTCAGTCCCAGCACAATTGGACTTTAAAAAAATACATTAAACATCAGGATGGAACTGAACTTTTAAAAGACTGTACTGACAAACCCAAAAGATGTTAGCGAGTTTCAGAGACACAGAAACAGTTGGTAGTATTTTTCGAATAAGAATAAATAAAGAATACGTGTACATCAATACTAATTATTCCAGGCTGTCACTCTGCTGTAACATCAGCAGCTTCTGACAAAATCAACATTCAAATCAGTGCAGTGACTCAGGCTTTAGTACTTCAATGTTTATGGTGTAAGAGAATAAAAACCTGATCCTTCTTCTGTGTGTATATAACGGGAAAAGAACAGTAGCTTACAGTAGTTCAACTTAACTGTGGATGTAAACATATGGAGTATTCCTTAACTTTGCTCAGTGAGGACAGGCTTCTTAAAAAAAGACACTGATCTGTCATAAATCATCAAATCATAACATGTACCTGAACAAAAACATTCCAAATATGGAACATAGAGGTAAAAAATTAAAAACATTTCCCATGTGACACTTAAAGGTTTTGTTTTTTAACTAAAAGAAACAAGGCACAAACGTTTTTACACAAAACATACATATTAAAGTAATCCTTGCTCTGTTCGTGGATGATTACAGGTAAGCAGTGAAGACTCTTTATTAAAGTAACCTGAGATGGGTCCTTTTCTCCAGCAGCTTTTGGGTGAAAACTTCCATCAAAATACCGGTGGAGGAGGCATCCAAACGCTGAAGGCTGCAGTCACAGTGAGTAAAAAGACATTTTTCACCCCTCCAAAAGGTTTTTGGGATGCTGCTTACTGCCAGTCTGGGCCAAACAAAACAAAAGCTCAAAGTATCCACTGACGATACCAGCCCCCCCCCCCCCCCCCAGCTCTTACAGCACAAAAGGAGGACGGAGAAGGCGAGCAGATGGATGCCGGAGTGTGTGGAGAGTGTCTTATGTCGCCGCCAGGGGCAACTGCGCAGGCAGGAGCCCGTGTGCTGCTGCCAGGCTACACATGGCTGCGGAGGTGGGGGCTGCTCTGCAGAGCTTTCCTGCTCCGAAGCGGAATGAACCACAGAAGTTTCCAGCGAGTGCCACACACTTCAGCCAGGGCCCACTGCCAGGACTTTTTCACGCCATATCTGATGAGCAAATATGTAAACATGTAACACACAGAATCTTGTTTAGAAAAGGTTGTCATCAATTCCTCTTAATCGATTCCATCTTTTATGAGTCAGTGAGAGTCAGGGGATTAGTTGAAGTATTTGCAATGAAACATGCTTTTGCTGTGAAGATAGCAATGTGTTTTTGCAAAGATCTCCATTACAAATAAACATGCTGATTGTCATTGGAAGAGAATTGAGACAAACAGACTTACATTTCACTCGAGAACTGAGCCATTTTCTCAATAGTAGTCATGTCCTTTAACATGGAAGAAAAAACTCAAAATTAGTGGATCGGTGGGGGAAATGATTCTGAACCTTGACTGACTCTTCAGGACTTCTGTCAACTTCTACACAGTAATATTTGCCTTTGACTTAATTGATGAGTCTCTGTGAAATTTGATACAAATAAATGAATAAAATAAAAATAAGCACCAAGAGATTGAGCTAAAAGAAGGAGGGCTTTTTGTGAAGGGTCGCCCACAACTTCTGACCTTTAAAACCCATAAACCGACTTAATGACACCAACTACATCGGTCTTAAAAGGTATGCATGTTCTGAGTCTCAGAATGTGATAGTCGGCGGCAGCATGAGCTCAGATAACATATAACAAAAAAGATGGAACGGGAACTACTCACAGAGAGGATGCCTGTCATCTGAGTGTAGAACAGGCTGGACATGCCACCAAACATGACCACACCCATAAGTGCTGAGATTCGCAGCAGAGCCAGTTCATGACGTGTCGTAAACTTCTCCTGGAAAATTCGAACAAAGGCCAACGGATTAACTTTGAACTTACCACGCTCCTGTCATAGTATCAACAAAATGTGTTTTTTGTTGTGTGAGATGTACAGGATTTAAGAGGCATGAAGCACAGCCATGTCTAAAATAAGAAGAAAGCGGCCTTAATGGTATACCTGATCCAGTCTTGTCAATGGCTGGAAGTAATAGTACTGACAGAAGTCCAACACCAGAGTGAATAAGCTGAGGACCTGAGTATAGAAGCACAGCTGCAGGAAGAGCCAGTGGTTGTCTTCTCCCACACAGTTGTTAATCCTGCAAACAGATGTGATGAAGAATTCAACCAAAAATATTTTTCTCTCTACCAGTACACACAGAAAGAGTCCATGGCCTTAACAGCTTTCCTAAAAGATGGATGGAAATCGTTGCATTTTCGATGAGATCATATCTCTTTGCAAGGGACAGGAAAAGTTTCTGGAGCCAGAATGGTAAAAATAAACAAATCTCTTTAAATATCCCTGAACATACTGATATTTTCTGTCAGAAACATTGGCAATAACAGTGTATGTTGGTATTTCATGTAAATGTACACTATGTCCTGTTTTCTTAATAGATTCACAGTAGTAAATGTAGTCAAATCAAGATGTTTCCTGTTTTAAACTGTAGCTGGTTTCTCTGTATGTGTGCAGTTTGCATGCGTGGGTTCTCTCCAGGGACTCCAGCCTTCACCAAAAACATGTTTATCATGTTTATTTTAGCCTGTTTATTGGTGAGTGAGTGTGAGAGTGCACGGTTGTGTGTATTATTTGTCTCTGTGTAGGCCTTGTGATGGATCGATAACACCCCAATCCCCTGGTGACCCTGAACAGGATGAACCCTGCAAGAAAATGAATGAATATGTGTGCAGTTTGAGTTATATGTAAAATAACTCAGAGGGCCATTTTTCAGTGTTTAAAGACCCGCTAACGTCTGGCTTTTGGCTGCATTGTGTATGCGTTCCGCTCTGGGCTAAATTACTCTGCAGATGGTGCAGGTTTTTGTTCAAAGCCAGATTGCTGGACTGAGTGAAAACCAGCGAACAACCAGGGGGATGTCCACAGTGATATTCATCAAGGATAACTTGTGGTCTGCAAGTGAGTGTGTGGATCCATAAAAGTACATATCTGGCAAATAACGATAAGTAAAACAGTATTATTTAAAGTATCAGTATCACAGACTAAAGCAAACCAATATGAGGGATTTCAGGATTAACACTAAAGCACCTGCTTAGCTTGCTAAAGCTACTGCTTTTATTTCCACACATCAAACACAGTGAAATCAGAATCTGAGCATCTATCCTCACCAGGGACAGTGGTGGTCCATCCTGCGCACACAGTGGCCGCAGCGGCTGCAGTGGTGTGACCTTTTAGGCCTCATTAAGTTGCACTTATTGCACAACTCCCAGTGCTCCCTCTCTGTGACAGGAAGAGACAAATCTGTAGCTCACGGCTGGACTCAACTGCTTGTAATTGCAAACACTTAATTAAGTAGGAACAGTGAGTTAGGCATGGTCAGTCGGTAATTACTTTATTTTCTGTACCTGAGTGAGGTATGTGGGGATCCAGGGGAAGACGGCCAGGGTCTGCGGTGGATGCCCTGAACAGGGCTGCTACACAGAGAGCCGATGCTATGTAATAACCTTAGGAAATACACAGTGTTTAATGAGTGTGAACATCTGACTTATTTTTCCAAAACAACAATACCAACAAGGATACTCACAAACAACTAAGGCCCAGGAGATGTGTCCCTGGTCGTAGTGTGGAAGCAGAACAAGCTTGGGGATGAATACAGTGTTATAAAGCCAGATCCCAAAGACCATGCTGATGCACAGCCAGCCCATGGGATCCACCACGAAGTGAAGTCGAAGCTTCATAGCGGCCGCAGCTCCGGATGACTGGCTCCCTGCTGTCAGTGGAAACAAATCCAAAGCAAAGTTAGAACCTGAGAGCATCTCTGAGCAGGCTGTGGATCAATGCAGGAGTCAGACAGGGAGGGTGGGGTCTGATAGCAGCCGTCTGCATGGGAGGTGCTTGAAAAGAAGTCAAGTAGACTCCTTTGAGACAATTCAGGCTACGTGAAAAAAGTTTCTATTGCTCTGAGTGGTTCAGATGTTTAGTTTCTCCCGGGTCGGTCTAACATACATGAGCTGTTTGTGAACAAATGAGGAAAAAAATTCTGACGTCATGGAAACAGAATGCTCCTCTGTAAAGGCAAGCTTCCCCCCTTGTTGACATCATAAATGATGAAAACAGAATGTACCGGCGGAGCTACATTCACACACCTGAGCTGAGTCTCACACAGCAATCTATTGGTTTTTGGTCTCAAGCAAAGATTCTGCCACTGTTATCTGCATTCACTGGCAATGGAAACAACCGAGGGGGCTAACAGCCACCGTCCCCACCGGGTGCCCTCCTCCCGGCGTTGCTCTGCAAAAACTTTTCTCAAACAGTCTCTGCAGAGAGAGAGGAACTGGTCCAAAAGCCTGGCTGCGAGATGGGGAAAACTACGCCGTCAACACAAACAGCAGAACAGAGAAATGAAGGCCCTGGAGGAGAGGCTACGTCAGCAGAAAGGAGCGACCAGAGAGGTCAGAGCAGAGCTGCAAGTATCCAGAGATAGATGTGCCACCTTCTGGGCCATGGTGGTGGAGGAACAGCAGAGGAGGCAGGCTGACAAGACGATGTTCAACAGTACTGAGCAGCACATGTCAACCACCTGTAGAACTCTGTCAAACAGTTGCGAGAGACAAACTAAGCTAGTGCAGGAGTTTATCCTCAGAGAGGCCTGGCTGGAGGCCCACATTCAGGAAACAGAGGAGGAATTTGAGGAGAACGTACGGAGACTGGAAGAAACGATCCGGCGTAAGGACAACGAAATCTTCCACCTGAGGAGCCAAGTGGACGCCACGAAGCAGCGTAAGGGAGAGAGGGGGAAGCACGGTCTCATTTTGGGTGACAACATCCAGTTGAGGAGCCCCGGGAACAAGCAGAGAAAGAGAGATAAGGAGGAAGACTCCTTAGTTGATGACTTGATAAACCTCTACTCGCAATTTTCAAGGGAACACGTCTCAGATGCACCAAAGCACAGAGAGAAGAGCCCACATCAGGAGAGAGTGAAGATCAGGATCCCTCATGAAGAAGTCGCAGGTCCCAGCTATGTATCATCAGGATCCTCCTACTGGAACTCTGTTCATTTCTCCCATCACCGTGCGGCCTTCTCTCCCTTTCCTGGCTCTGGCTCGCCATCACCCCCATTTTCCATCTACAGAGGCAACGAAGCACCCCCAGAGATGCAGCCACGTCAATCTCCAGAAATAAAACAACAGAAATGATCCCGGGACCTTTTCTATGTGCAGAAATATTAAGATCAAGCAGTCACAGTTTCAAACACTTCAGCAGCAAGACAAATATCTATAACATAAAAAAGTAAAATGTTTAACTAACTGTAGCATACTCGCATAGATTAACATGGACTGCAATCCTTTGAAAGTCCATTATGGTCGTCTTGTTAGTCTTTGTGTCTTTTGTTTTGCGTCTTCTAATTCAACCTCCGCCTAAGCATTACAAAAGTAACCTTTAGGTGGATACAGGGTGAGTGTTAAGGGAGGAGATGCTCTCTGCAGAGCTGGACCTTCAGGTGTTTCTAGAAGATAGACTGGTTTTGTATTGAGTGTTAGAACTGGTTTCTTTGTGTTGACTTTTGAGTTTTATTTTTTACACTGAATTGGTGTAACTTATGAATTGCCAGTGGAGGACAAAGTACTGAGTTCCATTATTTGAGTCAAAGTAAAGATCCTACTGGTCAAATATTACTCCAGTAAAAGTAAAGGTACTTCTGTCATATTCTTACTGGAGTTAAAGAACTAAAGTATCTGCTTATACAAAATACTTAAGAATTCAAAGTAGTATACTTGGAAAATCTTTTTCTTTCTTTCAAACACCTAGTTTAAAGCTGCATACTGCTGATGGCTGTACAGGAGAGTACTGTGTAATCTCCCAACGTGTCAGTGGGACAAAACTACATTAGTAAACATGATCAACAAAAATAATGAGTGGCGAGAGCCTGCAGAGGAATGTAGTGGAGTAAAAAGTAGGATTTTTACCGATGAAAGATGCTACTCTAGTAAGGTGCAAATTCTCGAAGGACAGGACTAAAGAAAGTTGACTTTGTCACTTTCCACCTCTGCTAATAGTTCTATTCATTCTAGACATAGTCTTGCACTGAACTCATATAACCTCCCTGGTTGTACTCCCAGGTCCCTCCTCCTTCTCTGCTGCATTAGACACACATCTTCAAGGACAACACTCACACAAACACATATTTTCATCACATTTCAGTGGAATCTGCATGAATCAGAGCTGTCCTGCTCATGTCAGGGGGAACTGGCCAGTGAGCCTCAGCTCCTTTATGTCTAGCCTTTCTACTGTACGAGAAGATAACTGTCCATCACGCCCAGAAATGGGCGTGAAGCTCCTCCAGTCTGAGCCGAGCGCTGCATTACTTTACCTGTGACCTGAATAAATGACACATTTCTACTCTGGTGATTTTATTCTCAGGCTTCCAACAAAAGAATCGGGCTAACACGAGAGAGTAAGGTTGACCGTCCCTTCTCCCTTTCAGACGGTACAGTGGTGTCGCAAGAACAGCTATAAAGTCATTATCAGTTCAACTTTCAGCAGTAGTTTAAATCAGGTCATATCTTATTTTTCTATTTTCCTCCAGTTTGTCTACCTGTCAGTACCTGTTGTTTTCCTGTATATCACTTACGTTCCATGTTTTTATGTTAATATTCAATAACCAAACATTTATAGCCAACACGTTGCGGTTTTATCTGTTTCTTTAAGTAATTACCAAGAAAAAATACAACTTGCTATAAGTGTGTGAGAATGATTTAAAATAAACTGTTTTTTTCCTTCTAAAGGGAAAAGGTTGCCCCCTTTTATCAAGGTTTATTTAACACACGTGTGAATGCTACATAATTGATATATACTTTGAATTGGAGTGCAGTTCAACCACAAATAAGCAGAGTTTATAGGTGGATGCACATAAATACATATTATGATGAACAATCTAACAGCTTTGTGTTACACTTTAGTACTTACACATCAGGTCTGAGAGCTGTTTCAAGGTTTCCTTAAACAGACATGTATCGAGCAACTCTCTGCTCTTTAAAGAAATCTTGATGACGTGTTATAAGAGTCATTATAATTCCTGTGTGAGCAGGTATTACCATTAGTTTGCATGGTATGTGAAAGCTGTTTGTTTACTTTCACAAAACGAATACATTTGGGAGTAATAAACTGGTCAATAATCATAGCTATTCTAATGGCGGATCTAAAGCAAAACGGTGGGACAAATACTATAAAATGGCATTAACAGGTAAAAAAAGAGTATCAAATGTTCTGAAAATGGTCAGGGAACAGATCCACAACACAGGCCCACAGTAACTACAGTGTAAGAAAGCAAGTGTCTGTAAACAAGCCCAGTCAACTGTTTTTCAAATACTCATCACAGATTTAGAGCTTAAGCGTTATTCGTCCTCTAATTCATTCAGAATGTGCATGCAGAGAATGCTGAACCCGAGATATGGACTAAGGTCTTGCGATTGTAAAACCTCGCCTGTTCCATCAGTCCCACTCCTGATAACACTGGCAGCCGGGATGGGCTGGGCTTCATAAGGACACTGTGGAGCTAACAGCCCGTCTGCACAACCGGGTACAGATGACAGGAATCTAACAGCTCGGATTAGGTGTTAGTCTTTATTTTAACACACCAAAGCGACTTACTTTCTTCGAGATGTTCTCGCTGTCCCCAGCAGCTACTTCCTCATCCAAGCCTCTGTGGGCTGACAGGACCTGTTTCTGATACCTGCCCCAAAAATAAAACTACTTCCGCTCAACGGAAATAGAGAAAAATAAAACGTTTGAAAAAAAAACGTTACCAAAGAAAACCGCGAAACAAACACCAAATGTGGAAAATTTCTGGGCCGTTTTGTTTTGGAGTTGGACATGTTTTTATTCTTTTCTGGTTCAACAATTACAATAATTCAAACAGTAACAAGGTTCAGCACCCTTAAGGCTAAAATCACCATAACTCTACCCTAAAAAAATATTAAAGACATGATACACTATTGTCTGGTGTGGAATTTTCTAAAAGGTTATCTTTTAGAAAATGTGAGATTTTTCAGACAAATAAAATTCGTAGAAACGACTTCCCTGTAAATCCAGTTAATTGTTTTGAAGTGCAGTGACAACGAACATGATACTGAATAATACATTGTTCATTACACCTACATCAGAAATGTCACCTGCCCATGAACTTTGGTTTGTTTCTATTTATGATATGCGCAAGTACAATCATTCTCCTCAGTGTTACCTATGCCGATACTTCACTCATGAACTTAAAAACGTGTTTTCGTTTTAATTTCAAAGGTAAATTTGTGTGCTCAGTGACGCAATTCCACGTCCGCTAGCATTAGCGGCGGAGTGTTTGTTGACAGCAACGCCGCTTGGCTTCATAGCTTCACACTGCTGTTGTAGTGTCCATTTTAGTCGGAGAAAATGGCATCGTCTAACTCGTACAAGCTCAGGTGTTCCATCCAGGGTCATGAAATGGATGTGAGGGGTCTCGCAACCGCTTGTTTCCCAGAGGGAGCTTTCATTTCGGTGTCCAGAGACCGAACCGGAAGAGTCTGGGTCCCAAACTCAAGGTAGCTAGCACTAGCGCTAGCTTCCTACTGACTAACTGTGCTGCTTAGATACCATTTCTTTCAGTTGAGAAAATATGTAGACAGAAATTATGTCTCATACTTAAACTTAGTAAGCCAAGTAATCTTCTCAATGATCCTTTAATTGCCATTTGTCAAAAATAAAAACAATCTTAGTGACAAAGTTAGCTTGTTAGCTAACCGTTGCTGAAACAGCTTTGTCATTCATTGAATTGGTATTGAACATAATCCCTACTTTCGATTAAAATGCTTGGTCCTAAAGTAAAGTAGATACATTTAATGTGTTGTCAGATTTTTTTAATCTATCATACTGATTACTGTGAATGATCTACAATCTACAGAAATGTGTGCTTAATAAGTAGATCTTTACTATGTTTCCCTTCTTTCCACAGCCCGGATAAAGGCTTCACCGAGATGCATTGTGTGTCTGGACATTCAAACTTTGTGTCCTGTGTATGCGTCATCGCACCCAATGAAACATATCCTCGGGGACTGATCGCCAGTGGTGGAAATGATAATAACATTTGTGTTTTCACACTGGATCAACCACAGCCAATTTTCATCCTTCAGGGTCACAAAAATACCGGTAAGTTGTGTTTTCTGTTCACAAGGACTTGTAAATGATTAGTCCTTGTTTGCTGTTATTTGCGATACCATCTGGTGCCCTGACAGAGACTCTGATGTTGCCATCTCTCCTCAGTTTGCACTCTCTCATCTGGGAAGTTTGGAACACTCCTGAGTGGCTCTTGGGATACTACAGCCAAAGTTTGGCTGAATGAAAAGTGCATGATGACTTTGCAGGTATGCCAAAGCTGCTGTGATGGTTAATCTTTCTCAGTTTTCTGTACAATCCTGTTTCTGATTCTACTGTATATTCAAACAGACAGTATGCTTTGAAAATGCGGACAGCATGTGTAAGCGTAAATATAACCAGGGGAACATGACACCATGGTGTTCTTGGTAAATTTGCTACAGGGTCACTCTGCCGCCGTGTGGGCTGTGGTCATCTTACCTGAACAAGGCCTTATGCTTTCTGGATCAGCCGATAAGACCATTAAGCTTTGGAAGGCAGGCCGATGTGAAAAGACGTTTACAGGTGAGTGTTTTCCAAAATGAAATCAGTCTGTCATTTTTACTTGTGTATTTCATTAACTGTGATACAACTATATTGTAGTCGTTCTGCTCATTTATGCAGTGTCTGTAATTTTATTGTTTTAGTAAACACATGCCTGCTAATAGTTTATGGATGCACTTAGTTATGTAACAAATACTATAATAATATATTTTATAAAATTATATTTTTTACATTCGTACCACGCGGGGAATGCACAAATGTCCATGGTTACAGTCTTACAGTTATTATCACTTTATTACAAGTAAAATTCATCTGCTGAGATATTCTTAAACAAAACTTAGTGTTTAAAATGTACTTCGACAATATAAAGTATGGGTACAAAGTTGTTTGATTTTTCCTTCCACTTTAGGTCATGAGGACTGTGTGAGAGGGCTGGCGGTAATCAGCAACACTGAGTTCTTCTCTTGCAGCAATGACACAAGTATCAGAAGGTGGCTGGTGACCGGCGAATGTGTGCAAGTCTATTATAGTCACACTAACTACATCTACAGCTTAGCTGTCTTCCCCAATAGCCAAGGTTTGTTTGTTGTGTTTTCAATGAAAGCATCAGAGCGGAGAACAAGTTTGTTGTCCTGCTCTCTAAACTGCTATTTGGCTAACCCAGACCTCATGATGCTTTCTGTTTAGATTTTGTAAGCACAGGAGAGGACAGGACTTTACGGATATGGAAGCAAGGCGAGTGCTGCCAGACCATTCGGCTGCCCGCCCAGTCTGTCTGGTGCTGCTGTATTTTGCCTAATGGTGACATAGCCGTCGGTGCGAGGTAACGGAACTATCTGCAAGTCGGTGCATGCGAGGTTTCCAGATGAACACGGCGTGTAGTGCTGCGGCTAACTCAGGTAATGCACCTCTGCCCTCAGTGATGGGATAATCCGGGTCTTTACGGAAGCTGAGGACCGTATGGCTAGCGCAGAAGACCTGCAGGCCTTTGAGGACGAGCTCTCCAAAGCTACCATCGACCCCAAGACGGGGGATCTTGGAGACATCAAACTGGAGGATTTGCCTGGAAGAGAACATCTTAATGAGCCAGGTAGAAAAAGATAATTTTATTATGACTTTCATTTATTTAAGGAAAATAATTGTCTTTTCTCAATGGATCAAGACAGTTGGCTTCCTCCTTTCATTCAGGGAATCGTGACGGACAGACACGGTTGATCAAAGATGGACAGAAGGTGGAGGCGTATCAGTGGAGTGTCAGTGATGCTCGCTGGATGAAAATTGGAGACGTGGTTGGAGGCTCAAATCAGCAGACCTCCAAAAGTGTGATGTATGAAGGCAAGGTAAAAAGCAGCCAGCTTAGCACTGATAAAGTACCACTGTGTGAGTGCTGTGATCAACAAACGCCTGTCTGGCCTCAGGAGTACGACTATGTCTTCACCATTGATGTCAATGAGGGGGGGCCTTCCATGAAGCTGCCTTACAACCTTACCGACGACCCCTGGCTGACGGCACACAACTTTTTACAGAAGAATGACCTCAGCCCCATGTTCCTCGACCAGGTTGCCAATTTTATCATAGAGAACACCAAAGGACATGTGGTGGGACCAGCCCAGCCTGCTGGTGGTGACCCTTTCACCGGTAAGGCCACCGGATTGCTTCTCTTTTCCCAGAAAGAGTTCATTCTGTAAATGGGATTTTCACTCCAGCATTGACCAGATCTCTTATTTTATTTAAGTCTCTGCACATTTATTTACTTCTTTTCTCAACTTATTATTATGCGAGGTGGCGCTCGATATATCCCAGGTGCATCTGATGATATACCAAATTTTGGAGCGGATCCTTTCACAGGTACAGAATGGTTACTGATAGCCTTTTTTTCTTAGTGTGGACATCAGTTGCATCATCGTAGCTGTTGGGTTGTTTTTTTTCTGACAGGCACTGGTCGCTACATCCCAGGATCAGACTCCAACACAAGTGCTCCCGTAGGTGTAGCAGATCCCTTTACAGGTGATTTACTGACCCACCTTTGATCAAAAATCTAAACAGCAACGCAGAAGAAAATTAGATCACAGGGCGTCTCTAATGGCAACAAAGGAAACGATTCACACAATCACTCAACTGATTTTTAGTTTTCGTCTTAAAAGTCGTAGAAATGTATGATGATACCATCATTTGCAAAGGTGTAGGGTTAAGAGGAGTAAACTAAAAATAGTATTCATCCCTTCAGGGGAAAATAGGGAGAAATCATCACCTTTTATTAAGTGTTTTAGTCATGGCTACTTGTTCTTAATGCTCAGCAACTAAAGAGAAATCTTACAAGTAAAAAAGTAGATTTTCAATCAGAGGACAGCAGAATTTAGTTTGATGGCGTTCTGTGCTGAAGGTTGGTATTCATGCTTTTTAAAGCTGTAAGTCAGATTTCTGCATGAATATCACAGCTGCCAACTTCACTTTGCATAATGCAGTGATGACTGTGGTCTGATTCCTCTGGAATAAATCCCAGCACAATAGCTGAGACGGTTGGAAACAGTTCTTTGGTACTCTTGTGTCATGAGTGTTTCTCAACAACAACACAAGACTTTTATGTTTAGCTTTGCTTTCATCGAATGATCCTTCAACCTCTGCAGGAGGAGGCGCCAACTCTGCAGCCGCCTCAAGACAAACATCCACAAATATCTACTTCCCCAAGACTGATGGCGTGACCTTTGAGCAAGCCAATGCCTCTCAGATCATTGGTAAGCAATTTGGATGTAGCAGCCAAGATGTGTGTGTAGTAAGCAGCGTGAGGGCAGGGCAGTTGATGTGCTTCTTCATTTACATCAATATTTTTAAAGGAAGGAACATTTCCTTGCATTTAAAGTGATGCAGTCTTATTAGACAACTTATTTCTGCAGTAAAATTGTCATTGTATACTTTCCCCCCTCTCTCATCATGCTGAAACACCCCTACTTTTCTTGTTGTGCTTGTAAACTTTGGTTTTAATTCCCATTTCCATGGTAACTTGCTGAACAGTCCATCTACACTGTTGAAGTTGTAACTATTTTTTGTCTTTTTTCTTTCTTTCCTTTTTTTTTTTGCTTTATCCGTTCGTGTTCTCCAGAGCAGCTGTGAACTGTGCATATAAGCCAATTTTCTAGGAGTTACTTCACTGTTAGCCCAGCTGAAATCATTTGGAGACTCATTACAACCTATTCATTTACAAAATGGACCATCTGATGGACTTGTGGTTAATCTACGACTCTTTGATAAGCTTCACCTGCTTTCTATGGCATATACTGCAGTGCTTAATGGCATAGCACAACTCTTAGATATAGAAAATCTTTACTTTTGTGGCCAGAATTGCTCGAAACAACATGTTTTTCGATATCATTTTTCTTTTTTTAACCAGAATGTGTAAATGTGTCATAATTGTATACTCACTTGGTCAATCAAAAGGTTCTTTGTTGCATTTTAACCAAGCCTTTTGATCTTTTCTTATCAGCCAAATTGAAGGAGCTGAATTTAGGTGCCCCCCCGGAGCACAAGCTCCCTGAAGACACTTTGGAAAGCCTTGAAAGGCTGTTGCTGTCTGTTTGTGGGCCAAACGCCTCGGAGCCTTCTCCGACCATCCAACAAATCAGCCTGCTCTGGAAGGCCTCACACTGGCCTGAAGGTACAACTCCATCTTACAGATTGTTAAAACGTTTGTCTTTAGTATTTAATACGTTATGTTTTCTGATATGACATAACAAACAAAGCCCCTCCTAAATCCTTCCCTGTGTCTTGCAGACATCGTGTTTCCTGTGCTGGACATTTTGAGGCTGGCAGTGCGCCACCCACAGGTTAATGAGAGCCTCTGTGGAGAGGCAGAGGGAGTCCAGCTGTGCAACCACCTGCTGAGCCTTATGAGGCCAGAGGGCCGTCCTGCAAACCAGATGCTGGCACTGCGGACTCTGTGTAACTGCTTTAGTGGCAGGCATGGCCGAGCTCTGCTCATGGTCCAGCGTGAAACAGTGCTATCACGTGCTGCTGACCTGGCTGCCGTCTGCAACAAGAACATCCACATCGCTCTGGCCACTTTGGTGCTCAACTACGCTGGCTGCCTGCACAGACAGCCTGATCTTGAGGCCAAGGCTCAGTGTCTATCTGTGGCCAGTAGAGCCCTGGAGACAGTTCAAGACAAAGAGGCTATATTTAGGCTGTTGGTGGCTTTGGGAACCACTGTGGCCTCTGACCAGACAGCCCAGGACTTGGCACGCTCTTTGGGTGTCTACTCTCAGATTTCCAAATACTCATCAATGTCAGATCCCTCTAAGGTGTCTGAGTGTTGCCAGTTGGTTTTAAAAGAGCTAAACTGATTTGAATGATTTGAAGAAAAAAAGAGAGTACTGCTTTCTATTACTCTGTTCTTCTTAATCAATTGTGGGAATGAAATATTGAGCTTGTATGTACTTCAGATAAAAAAGAATTAATAAAAACTTTCCATATGCAAAGTATGTTTTTTTTTCTTACAGCAACACAATTCAAAAGTTCCATGGCTATTCATTTTGTAATGTTTGATGGAGTATGATGGTGTTTTATTAATATGTGCCAAATCCATGTGTATGTTTGTCAGCTAAAACAGGTACCATGTGCCAGGTCTGTCAGTTATGATGGCATGATTTTAAAAAAAAAGAAAAAAGCTTACAGGGTATTATGCCTTGAAGAGAAGGGCTGTGATAAATTGGTTTAAATAAAAAGACACACAGAAGGCATTACTACTGTCTAAAACACAGATGGATTGCTTAAATGGCAAGGATAGAATGCTGTATTTCAGATGATTGCTATCATAAAATGTTGTTTTAGTGATTTTTTACAACAAAAAAAATGTTTAAAAAGACTAAAAAAAAAGAAAAAATTAACAGAAAAAAATGGGACTCCGGAAGTAGTTTTTAACAACATCCGGGTAAAGATTGAAAAAAAATTGGCGGTTTGCATGTATTCTTTTTCCTCGTCCCTCGTGAAATGATTACAAATGCCACCTCATACAAGGATTTTTTTCTAACTTAAATTCTTTTAGGTTGTTTTTTGCTCTGCCGTTTATTTCCAACAATGATAGCTTATACCCAAGCGTGTTAGCCTACCAGTTAGCTGGCGTTGAACTTTGCAGCTAGCGGGCTCGCTTGTGAGACTCAGTGGACGCCTTTCCCGGTACCTCTTCCTTTTCAGAGTTATGGCGAACTCGATGTTAATGCTCAAAGAAAATGGACAGTACTTGTGGTTTGCTCTTCTTGGGCTGGGGTTTCAACCGGACGTCGCAGCCTCATCAATTAAAAACACAAAACATCTCAACTTGGGACCGTAAGTTTTGGAGTTATTGTTAAAATGCCTACAGGTTTTTGTTAAGTTTGTCTTAATCATGTTGTCCTTCACTGTTAAATGTTAATGTTTTGCCTGTCTGTAGGAATATGTTTGAAAAACCCAACAAAGACGCCTTCTACATAGTTACCCACTTCTTGTTGGAAAAACTCAGCCCTTCTCGAGTCCATGAAGCCTACAGGTATTATTATGCAACTTGATTTAATGTTGCTCTCAGTATCTACCTCTTATTAGTTTATTGACATCGAATGGTCACTTATACGTTTATACAGGCACTGTTGGCCAGTTTTGACCCACAAAGCAGATGCTGAGTTCCGCAAGGTTACCTGCGCTTGGCTACGAGAAATAATGGTAAGAATTTAGAATCGATTAATAAAGTATTGCTTCCCAAGTAGTATGTGGCTTTAACTCTCTCAAACTCAAGCCCACATGTTTTGTCATCTGTCTAGTTAACGGTCATACTTCGATAAAGTCGTGCTCCTATCTGATACGCAATAGCTTGATTTATTGCTCCCTGTGATAAGCTTCTATTAATTATTCTAATGTTTTGCAGGATGAAACGGCAAATGCAGGATCCAAAGTAGTGGCCTCCTTGTTTCTGTCTCCTGGAGGCCCCAAGTTCATAAGCTTAATGGTCCATTTAGCAAGCCATGTCCTCCTGCAGGAAATGAAGACATTCACTACAGGTATGATATTCGGGGCTCTTGCAGCTTATATTCACACTGTTCAAAGTCCAAGAACACGACACAACATTGGACTCATTTCAAATGTTATCCTTACCAGATGGCAGTTGGGTTCCTGAAGCAGCAGCTGTGTCAGCCTCAACCTTGGACATTTCATTAAAACGATTGAATCTGATCCGTAAAAGGTTTTTAAAAACTGCAGTTGATCAGGACCGTTTTCTCCATAGTTACCAGAAAAAAGCCCAGTAAGTCCTTAATTCTTCATCTTTGCCACCAGACAGTTACTTATTGTATACATTAGATTTACTTACGTAAGTTATTTACTTTTAAGCTTTGTAATGGAGTATTACACAAAATCTTTGAACATTCTTAAAGGAAGGTTGGGAAAAAAAAGCCCACTTACTCTGATGTACTTAAATCTAGCAACAAAAGGAAAAGGTTATTTGTAAACATTTTTTATTAATTGTGATTTTTCATCAGCCTTGCTCAAAATTCCATGTGTTAGAATAGTTTATATTCAAATTTAGTTATTTTTCAATGTGTTACTCTGGCCTTTTGTGTTTAGCCTCACCTGTTTGACGTAAAGTTTGATTAATGCAGCCATTTTGTAGCTGCTTAAGGTGAATGCAATCAGTGACTTGCATTGGACATTTGAATCCTTTATCAGTGCAGCAGCAGGTGAAGGATAAAGTGGGTTTCTATTGCTTTAAATTGTAAATATCAATGTCTTTTATTAGGCTTCTGGTGAAGTCCATAAGGGATGACAAAGCAGAGGGGGCAAAATATGATGAACTTCTTAAGTATGTACCTGTTTCTCAATAATTACATTGAACTACTTTGAATTGTTGACAACTACTTTCAACAAATTGGGTCACCTACTTTCAGGAGTTGCAACTCTGAGTCTGCACAGGATGAAGCTTATTTAGCTGAGAAGTCAAAAAAGGTTTGTATCCATCTTTTTTTAAATATGGGAGACATGGGCTCTCTTGGATTAAGGTTTGGGACAATTATGTCAAATCTCATGAAAGATATTAGTTCTGTTAACAGTTGGTTTGTTTTTACAAAGGTGCGCTCCCTGTGGTCAGACATCACAGAAATGATGTGCACAATCAAAAAGGAGCAGAATGCAATGGAAAGTGTCTTGAATGGGGATGTAGATCAATACATCTTGGATGGGGAGGATCGTGTCCTCAAAATTCCTCGCTGTCTGTTGGAGAGAGTTGAACAACTCCCACATCAGGTGAGGACATTTAAGTTAACGAGAAATCTCAGAGTCCAGATTTATTGGGACAATATTACCGTGGGAAAGGCAGAGCTACACTCCCAAGGTGGATTTAAAATGGCATGGCCAAATATGACCCCAAAATGATGCCAACAACCAAGTTTAATCCGTCTGGTTGTGATTGATTCTCAGATAACTTCAGGGAATATGTATGAAGCCGGCCAGCTGAACCTCCATTTTATGATGGAGCTGATGAATCAGGCGTTGCAGCTGCTGAAGGAGCAATATCGCGAGATCACGCCTGCCTCCAAACCACAGCTCTGTCCTCAACTACTGAAGGAGAAGAGTCAGCAGATGGTCCGTGTGCTGCAGGACCTCCGTCTCATCAGGTAGGCAGCTGTTGCAGCAGGAGATGCGCTTCTGAACTGGATTTGGACATTTTGTCCAGATTGTTGGATGTCTGTGTTCGTGCTTTCAACTGCTTTTTATATGTGGAAGTGGAAAAAAATCCTATTGGCTGTCATCCCTACAGGGAGAAGATTTCTAAAGAGGAAATTCCAATAGTCAGGAGTGCCATTAGAGAGTTGGAAACAGACTGGGACAGAAGGTGGATGAATATTGTCAAAGATGCGTCCTCTCTCCTCAACGAGGATCCTGTGAGTGGCACAATTGAACCTTTTGTCTTTCAGCGTCACGTTCTGAAATAAAAGGGACTGCTGCTGTTTGAGATTAACTATCAGTTTTTCTTGTGTTCAGGCTCTTGGTTTCCTCTCACCAATGGCCCCTCTTTCCTTTGAACCAGCTACAGAAACAACATACAGAAGTAGCATCTTCTCTCAGTATCCTGCTAAACTTCCTGGTGAGCAGTCAGGCCACATTATGGGCTGTACTTAAATATTTTTGTTTCTACTAATTTTTTTTTTCCTTTTGTGCATTCTCTTCTAGATGAGAAGCCTTTGGAGGGTGAATTTAAGAAGGTTGCCAGCACCAACAGTTCTTACCTCAAAAGGTAGTGCTACTTTAAAGGTTAACTTAATGACTTAAAATAGTCTCGTTAAATTGGGTGTGTTGGAGGTGATGGGAGGCAGATACCTGGACAGTGCCAAGCAGTGCTCTGTCTGTCACTGGTCCTCCCTAAAGCATCAGTGCTCTCTGATGACCGCGGCGAACTGAGAGAAATCGCCACGGACAGATACGGAGCAGACACTGGTTAATCCATGACTGATACAGCAAAGTATGACTTATTACTGCAAAGGGCAGTTAAGTCGTAACCTCATGACTTGACTACAAAACATTTCCATCTCAAAGACATGTAACATGTGTCTTGATGTGCATGAGTTTTTAGTTTTGTGTGAAATTACTTGTTTTCCATAGTGTCAACTTGCTAAATGGCTGACATTTTGTTTTTGCTTCAGACTCATTTAAGACATTTAAGTCGTCCACTTTTGTGTAATCTATGACTGCAGCAGTGGACTGAGCCTTGGAGTGAAGACTAGACCGATTCTTACCGCTAGCTGCATGATCTTATTTTTACTGGGGAAAAAAATCTGAGCTAATTGCTCTGTCTGCAGAATATACTAAATAACCAACCCGTGTCTTTATGCAACAGTCCTTGCCCCACAACCGTTGAAACGAGGGAAAGTCCTGTTCTCACTGAAGCATCACGGGCCAACACTTCTCTGGACTGGCTTTTTGACACGCCTTCATCTCCTCCTCCAAAGGCTCCACAGCCACCACCACCTGAAGTTGGGGCATCATTCCAGGTAACTACCAATTTGGCTAAAGACTGATGTTATTGGATTCACAGTTTTTGTTTTGTGTATAAATGATTCTTAATAAAAATGTACTTTCCTATTAGGCCAGCATGAAGGAAACTACTAAATCCAATGAGGCTCCCAAGAAGACCAAGACTCAGATTTTAGACTTGGAATATGAAAATCTTGCTGATCAGGTATTTTTATTTTATTTTTAAACCTTTGGGGATGAAAACACTTTAACAGTCTTTAAATAATACATGCTGTATAAATTCGTGTGTTCTTAGTTTGCAGATGCTGTAACCACAGCAACTCCTTCAGATGAAAGGGTTAGAAGTTTGGACTTGGAGTGCCTTCTCAACACTCTTCAGAGAGATCCCTTCTCAACGAGAAAACAGCTGCCCCGCACACCAGAGAGTTTGAGTGAGTTGGGGGCAACTTCCACTTTTATTTATTTTAAACACATTTTGTAGGGATTTTGAGTTGCCAATGGGTTTTTTTTTCCCTCTGTCTCCAGTTATGGATGTGAAAAGCTCTTGGAGAAAGGCAGTTGAAGAGGATGAAGCCAGTAAACTGTGTCGGTCTTCAGACCTGAACAGCAGCTTAACTGAGCCGCTCAGTCAGCCTCATACTCCGGCTATAAGCACTGACGCTCCTTCTCAGACTGCCTCCTCTGACCCCATCATAAGCCAGCACAGCCCCTCTGCCTGTCAGCGGGGGGTCTTGCTTAAATCCACTCTCTCATGGGACACTTTCAACATGGAGGCCATCGACAGCCCGAGTGGCACCGGCAGCAGTGCTGTTCAGTTCAGCCTCGATCATGAAACCCTCCCTGAAATGGCAAGTTGTGATAGTATGAACTTTGAGGATGAAGCTGTGGATTTGAGGAGTGAAGAAGATGAAGAGCTACTCTTGCCCTCTCTGCAGACCAAGTCAAAGCAATCGGCATTAACCACAAATCTGGGTCGGATCCACCAAGTGAACAATGACACTTCAAGGGTAACTGAATGCCTTATGATAGACTACAGGCTCCCTGGCTCGGACAGGGATTTACTAATGGAACCTGTAGAATCGGTGGGAAAAGCAGACAAGATGTTTTCACTGGACTTGGATTCACTGGAGACACCTTCGACCCCTAAAACGCAGGAATACAGCCTCCCCAAACTAATCACATTCTCACCTGTAGATGACATGAAGTGTTAGAGCTCCTCATTGGGGCTTTCTTATTTTTTCCTGTTCTTAAACTGTGGATAAATTTCAAGACATGTGACAACAGCGTGTGTGTGTGTGTGTGTGTGTGTGTATATAGCTGTAAGTTAAACTATTTGATGAGCAAAACTTTTTTTTAATGTTGAGGTATGAACTGTTTTAATAAAAAGATTAATAAAGATTGCTATTGGGTGGTCTTTGTTTATAGATCATTTTGAGGGAGAAAAAAACACTTAATATATGAATGTAGATGTACTTATTAGCTGTTTTTTTTTCTTTGGAATAAATAAGTGAATTGGCAAAATTTAGGAGAACCTGAAAGTTTCAGTAGGTCAGCTGACTGACCAGGCTTTGTGTTCTTGAGTTCTGCTGACTCCAGGATGCAAGTCCACCTTGCATTTTAGAGATGTAATTTATTTTAACTTCGGTTTTTAAATCTGTGCCATTTGTGTATTTTCCTTGTCTGGAAGATGGGGGGCGTCAGAATCTACAGAATTCAAGTCAAAGTAAAGGCAGCAGTAAATGACCAGGAAAAACTAGGAAGTGAAGACATCGAGGCCTTTAATAGTCGAGGGGATTCATGACAATAGTCTAGACTTTTTGTATATCGAGTATTGTACATGTCATGCTCTACCAAATAAATATTATTGACCACTGAAGAAATTACAACACATTTGCGTCACAGCTTTGCTAAACGTGGACGAGTGACTCCAACAGTCCAGCAGAGCTGAATCACAAATTATACACTGGAATCACCTAGAATATGCTTGCGGATATAAAAATAACAGCAAATCGCTGTAAAATCTTGAGTTTCGTGAACACGCGTTTAACTGGGCGTCCTGAATACTTTTACTTTGAAAAGACTTCCCGGAAATGCTACTCTGAACGCTCGCGAGCTTGCCGAGCGCTCGTGGCAGCGAGCCCGTGTCAGTTCCAGCGGGCACAGGCCGTGGCCGCTCCTCAACTCTGGGCGGCTCCAACCTGAAAGAGACGTTTAGGAAGAAAGCTCGCCGACAATACTATCAGCGCACACACAAACATGGCGCCCACCTCCGCCGACAACTTCAGATGAACGTGCGGCGAAGAAGTGGCCTGCAAAGTTTGTTAGGAGTAATTCGAAGTGGCTTTATCTTCACCCCCATCCTGGTTTATTCTCTTTTTGCACAGATACGGAATACATTAAGCGGTAAACAAGCAAGTTGCCTACATGTCAACATCGTCTGGCGCTGCAGTGTAAACAGCTGGTAAGTGTTTATGTTATTTACTGCACACACAGACTTTGTTGGGAGCATTAGAAACGGCGCTGGGACTGTTGGGAGATGACTTTAGCTGTGAGCACGTAAGGGGACCCGCTGAAAACAAGAAATGTCCCGCTGTTCGCTGCGCTTTTGCGGGCAGCTTCGGCACTTTTTTCCCCCCAACCGTGTGTTATCCAGCCACGGAGAGAAGCAGAGACACGTATGGCTGCCCACTGGAGGAAATTCCTTTTGTTTTGTCCGCGGCGGTGTGTATTTCCTACTTCGGAGTTGACCTAGTTCTGGGTCGGATGCAACAGTTGGGAACACAACACCGTTCGCCTCTCACTCCTCCTCCCGCTCCCCGGGCCCTCGTTGACGACACCGAATCGGACTAACCGTCTAACCTTTAGCAGGTGTTTGCTCACGGACGCTCACAAAACAGACTTCCTGTTGGGATTCGGATAGTGCTACTTTTTTTGGGTTTGTTTGTAGGGAAGTGTTCGTGTTGATTGCAGACGAAACCGTGCTCATGATAAGGAACTGTCGGCCCCACTTCCTTTTCAGCGTGAGGCTTGGTTTTTATGCAGTTACCGTGTGTTTGTGCTCCGGATGTACACATAGCAGACTATACAACCAGCACTAAGCAACAAGTTTAACATAGAAGTACAGTTATATGTAAGAAAAGACACAGACAGTCGTGTGAGATGCCTCCTTTGTGGGGTGTGTTTGTGGTAAGGACAAATGCCATTGATTGCCGTACCAAGGTGCTCACATATCTATGCCTCAGCATTTGACAAGTTGCCAACCGGAGCAGTTAAAGCCCAAGGGTAGGAGAGCCTTCCCTCCTCCATATTTCCACCACAGATTTGGTGATTCATGGCGTTTTTTGTGGTCTTCTTGCCTTGACAGCCTTGGCACAAGTCATGGCAGAGCGGGCCCAGAACGGCACTTCTTTTGCATTGCACAGAGAGCATTGGTGTTTTGTGTTTGGGCACCTGATATGACTACAGGAATGCCACATAATAACAGGATAATGGAGGCTTGTGGAGTGTGAAAAACATTTGAAATGGTTCTGTTAGAATTCACTGAGCCGTTGCCACGTGGAAACGCAGCAGTAAATTCTTTCTTGACCTTGGCT